>JADRCD010212670.1:44164-61889 GCA_019843815.1 Montemys delectorum
GGGGGGGGGGGGGAATAATCTTCAACATGGAGGACTGGAGAAAACCCTGCTTAATTCATTTCATTAAGTGTTTAAGGGAGAGAGGCGATATGCTCTGTGTGTTATCGCCCTCCAGTGTTCACTGGCGTCAGCATCGTTCGGCTTTTACTGGAAACAGCCCTATCTGATTCATTTTGATGAAGATGGCTTGCTTTGTTCAATGTACCCTGAGTTTCTGTGTCTTCCATTCTTGCAGGTTTGGTATTCGGGAGTGTGAGCCTACAAACAAAGTGTCACCGGCATCAGAAGAAACGCTCCTGGGAGGGAGGGTTGGGTCAATGAAGTGGTTGTTTTGAACGCTAACCCCTGTAGTGAGTCTTCTAAAACTGATATTACTCAGAAAAGAGGGGGCACTCCTAACTTCTACAGAGCCCACTCAGTCTGCTCTCCATAACAAAACGACGGTCTTTCTCTGCCTATGTGGCTTTTAGATATTAGGGGTTTGTGTTTTGGGGTTTGACAAAAACAATGAGTTAATTGATCTCTACTCAGCCTGTCTGCGGACAGAGGGACAGAGGGCAGCTGCACTCAGCTGCTTCTGAGTAAACACTTCATGAGGTCTAGATGATAATTGGACATTTTCTCAGATTCCTGCTGAATCCCATGTCCATTTTGATGCCAGTAACCCAGAACGGTCTGAGAAGATTCATCTTTCTTCATGGTGTCTCTTTTCCTCATTCTTAGCCCACAAGGATACTGACTTTCTGAGGTGTAATTGCTCTTCTCTCTCTCTCTCTCTCTCTCTCTCTCTCTCTCTCTCTCTCTCTCTGTGTGTGTGTGTGTGTAGTCTATCTGATATAAACTAATCTTAATCTTTTCTCAGACTGCAACTCCCAGAAATACCATAATCCATATTCTACAGAGGTGATTCAGAGACGACCAGGAGATGCAGAACTAGATCTGAACTTGAAATGCCTGACTGCAATGGTCTAGTAACTACCAGACTGTGCTGCTTTCCCTGACAAAACTATGTAAAGAAAGGCAATATATATATATATTTATATATTTATATATGGCATATTTAAAAACAAAAGTTGAATAAAAGCATTATTTCCTTAATTGTGGACTCTTTAGACACTTGACCACAAGTCACTAGCTAGAGTTCTGTGTCATTTACTTTTTTAGTAACATTCACAGCACTAGAGGTAAAAGCATCGGAAAGCACTCCTCACCATGACATCATTGTGGATGCACTCCAGCCAGCTACAGCTATGCTGTGAGGTCTTTTCCTAAGCACAGTGTCCAACATTGTAGGGGACAGCATCTGCAAGCTCTCCCTCGACTCTCTGTTAGTTACCACAGCATCTGATAAGTGAGTTTCTCCCATTTTCTTCCACTTCAAGAGACCTTTTGATTTTTACAACTGGCTTCCATATCCTAGGAGGAAATTTGGGTAAGTTTTGTCCTTGTAAGAAACTATCAAGGAAGGCAATGTAAAAGATGTTTGGATATGTCATTTTTAAAACCCCAAAAGAAAGTGAAGCTGGTTTCTAATTCCAACTTCAGAGAGAGCTTTTGAGAAACACAGGACTTTAGAATGAAAATATCTCTTATTCAAGTCTGCCATCTTGAGGTCAATTAGAGAAATATTTAGTCTTTTTGGAAAATCTGTGCCATGTAACAAGTTTTGTTTTGTTTTGTTTTGTTTTGTGTTTTGGAGAGAGAGAGAGAGAGAGAGAGAGAGAGAGAGAGAGAGAGAGAGAGGTTTCAAAATAAATGCTGAGGTGCAGGTGCAAAGTAAAAGCAAACTCACACTGGGGGCGCCCCTCTGTCGGTGCATGGATAGGCAACGGCCATTTGATTCAACCAGGAAGAGACTAGCAGGAACACACGCACAGGTGAACTCTTGCTGCCTCCATGAGAAAGTGCAGCTAGCTCAGCAAGGTTACCAAGGCGCTTGTTCTAGCATTAAGGAAACAGGGATTTGAACTGGAGGCATGAAGCATCTGTTAGGCTTGATAAAGCAATATCGACACGTTATTATTAATAATTTATTCAGGTGTTTTTAAATTTTCTTAGCTAGTACCTAATATCCCACCCTTGCTTTTCAGGGTCAAGGACTGAACCCCAGAGTCTAGACATGCTAGGCAAGCACACTACACCACAGCTTCACTACACTCTGAGCCCGTGATGTCCTCTTGCGGTCCCAGAATTCCACCTAAATAACAGGTAGCCAGCCATTATGTCACGGTCATCTGTTGGGTCTGACAGCCTCTAGCTTGTTTCTGGTCACCACGGCAGTTTTGAGGGGTCTTGGCTCTCTTGCCACCTGGCTCTACCTAATGTTTTCCCTGTGTTTGAGCTGGGGCTTTGGGGTTCTGGGGAGGAAAGAAACAAGGGTAAAGCTTGCCCATTTAAAGGCAAATTCCATCAACACCACATGTATTGGGATACACAAAGAGATAATAACTCTCCCTCATTCAGTTGATATCATAATCACTTATTTGTGTCTATTTGTGCTTATGCATATTTATTTATACATTGGGTAACAATTCATATGGATGGATGGATGGATGGATGGATGGATGGATGGATGGACACAGGATCTAACTACATACCCAAAGCAGGGTATATTGTGAGTCTGGCATCAAACATCCAATCTTCCTGCCTTAGCATCCCAAGGGCTGAGATTACAAACTTGCTCTCCCAAGGCCAGTTTTATTTATTTTGTGGATTTTTTAGAGCCCTTTGGGTTGGTCCCTTCCTCCTGGTCCCTGCCTCTTCTGACATCCTCTTATGGATACATTTTCTCTTTTTAATTGCTGCTTCTCATTTTGGTACTACACGGTGTTTGAGGTCCATCTCATTTATATTTTCCTCTAGTTCTTGGATCATCCAGTATTCTAAGAAGCTTGTTAACAGAAGCTCAGATTTGAGTTGTAGATAGCTGTGCGCATTGATACTGGGGTACTGGTAAGTCATTGGTTCTTGACTCTCTCAGCTGAATTAACCAGATTCTTTAACTCTGACTCGTAACTCTTAGATCATTCTAAGCTTATATTACTATTCATGATTTTCATCATACACAAAGTGATATTTCTGACTCCTTCAACTGCACACATGCACATGCTGACATACATACACACAGAGAGACATTCAGATAAACACACACAGAGACACACATACACTCGGACACACACACGCACACACACACACACACACACACACACACACATTGCCTTCTACAGGAAGAACAGGTCGACTGGGCTGCAGCAAGAACTTATGTTCTCACCTGTGAGCATTTCTAAAATACCCACACCCTCTGTGAATGTAATGAAATATTTGTGAGTGTAAAATTCTGGAATTGGAGTCTTTGGAGACACAATGATTGTTTTAAATCTTTGTGCTAATTCATAAACTGTCTTGAATCAATCCATGGCTAAGGGATAATTAGGTCAGTGTGTTTAACTTGTGTCATTTACCCAAAGTAGATTTAAAACATTAATCTAGTATGCATGCCTACTTACCTAAGTTTGAAAACATTTACAAAAACCTAATTAATTTTATCTTTTATTGCCCTATAAGCCTTTCTTCACACAATTCTTGTGTTAAGTACTTTATTATATTGTCCTAAGACATTTCTATTTTAGTTTATTGCTATCTTAAGATAATGCAGTGGACAAAGGCTTTTGCACAGCAACACTGGTGTCCTAGGTTTGACCCTGGAACCCATATAAAGATGAAACAATTCCACATAGTTGTCTTCAGGCCTCTACATGTGCATGGAGAGGCACAGCCTGCTGTCATACTACTACTACTACTACTACTATACTACTATACTACTACTACTACTACTGCTACTACTACTAGAAATAAGAGTCAAATTACCTTTTTTTGTTTGTCTTGTATTTCATCTAAATGTACTCTGTGATTGATTAGGTATCTTTTTTTTTTTGATCAGGTATTTAAAGATACTTTCTATATAGACTTAATCATCCACATATCATCAAAAAATAAATAAAGAGTCTGGAAAGTACAATTTAACTATTGCTACAATTATTATCTAAAACCGTATATTTTAATAATTAAATATTTTAAACACACTATCATTAATTTAATATACACACATACAAATAATTTTAATTTTAGTTATGAAAGTAGTGGTAATTAATTTAATTCATAAAACAATATAGGATAGTTTTAATTATGAGAAATTTAACCTCACTTTTGAACAAATCAAAATATTATACTAATAGTATTTCTACAGAGTAAAAACTCTAAATTATGATACGTTCTTTTGTTTTGAATTTCAAAACTTTTCTTATTATCTGTAGTAATAAAAAGAAAGGCTATGTACAAAGACAATTTCCAGGACTCACAAAAACAAGAACAGTCTAATAACTTTTCCTTCGGGTTAGGAAACATTTGCTATTTATCTGTATCAGATATTTCTACTATGTGTGAAAATTAGTGATTTTAAGTAATTCTTTAAGGTTTACAAAAGGAAAAAAAACAGGTAGAACAAAAATGTTTTATGAAACCACACAATCAAAAAGACATTGCTTACTAAACATTGTGGAATAGAGACAAAGAAGAGGGCAACTCCAGTGTCAGACAAAATGGCCTTGTCTTTTAGGTAAGAAGGATTTCTCACAAAGATTTTTTTTTGTTTCTTTCTCCATAAAGCAATATGTTATCTGGACAATTATGTTCATGTCCAAATGTCCCCTGTTGGTCCACAGTGTCCCTTGTCTTGCATGTAAGAGGCCACTATGCAATTAGTTTTGTGCTCAGAAAACATGGTGAAGGGGCAGAAGTTGGCCTGGAAGTAGGGTACCTTAGGTTAAGGTGATCCCACAAGAGCAGAATGGTCCTACATAGAAGGATGATCCTTGTGTAACTGTCTCCAAAGTTTCCCAAAGGGATCAGACAACATTATGTAGGAACAGCCAGAGAAAACAAAAGAAAGCCATCCTCACAAGCACAAGGACAAGATCCAGAACCTCCTTATGAGAAAGGGAAGCCCAGATAGGGCTGTGGCTTAGAGTCACTCCCAAGCTTAGGGATCGCATGCACTGTGGGTGCAAAGGCTAAACTGGTAAAACCGTGTCATCAGGATTTTCAAATCCTTCACCAGTGTACTATCCAATCCTTGATTTTTCAAACCAAATATGAGTTTCCATGGGTCCTCTGAATCACTCAGGGGCCTCAGTTCTGTGGGAGAAAGATTCAGCTACCCGAGGAAAAGATTTTCCCAAGAATACTCACCAAAGGGGTTCCTGAATGTTCTTACTCACAAGGCTGACTCCAGAGAGCAGTGTCAGGAGTTTGCCCATTCTGTACTTACAGACTTGCCCTCTACAAACAGACACCATTCCAGACACTCATGACAAGGACTCAGGCCAAAGGACCATGTAGTACAAAGTTGGAAAATAATTTTATCAAAGAAGACTTTAAAATTCTATCAGATAACAACCACAAATATACTCTATTTCTAGGAAATCAAAATGAACCCAATTCAAGATGTCTTCCCAGAAGTATCAGAGTTCATGTACAGAGTGAAATCCTCCCTCTGATAAGGGCAGATGCAGAACAGGGGGAAGGAAGTTCAGATGTGTGCATGAATACTGATTTGGGGGTCCTGGTGCAGATAGAGAAGACCTCAGCTGAATATTGGCAACTAGAAAATATCATCCCGAGTGAGGTGACCCAATCGCAAAAGAAAACACATGGCATGCACTCACTGAAAAGTGGATATTAGCCCAGAAGTTCAGAATACCCAATATACAATTTACAAAACCACATGGAGTTCAAGAAGAAGGAAGACCACAGTGTGGATACTTCCGTCCTTCTTAGAAGGGGGATAAAAATACCCATGGTAGGAAATACAGAGACAAAGTTTGGGGCAGAAACTGAAAGAAAGGAGATCCAGTGACTGTCCCACCTAGGGCTCCATCCTATATACAATTACCAAACCCAGACACTATTGTGGATGCCAACAAGTGCTTACTGACAGGAGCCTCATATAGATGTCTCCTGAGAAGCTCTGTTAGAACCTGACTAATATAGAAGTGGATGCTCACAGCCATCCATTGGACTGAGTACCAAGTCCCTAATGGAGAAGCTAGAGAAAGAACCCAAGGAGCTGAAGGGGTTTGCAGCCCCACAAAAGGAACAACACTATGAACTTACTAGTACCCCCAGAGCTCCCAGGGACTAAACCACCAACCAAAGAGTACACAAGGAGGGACTCAAGTCTTCAGCTGCATATGTAGCAGAGGATGGCCTTGTGAGAAATGGCCTGGGGCCATTTCTATGATCTGGGTCATTGTAGGCTGTGGGAACAAGCTAAAATTTATTCCTCTGCCTCAAAGTTGTTTGGACAATGAAGTAAGTTAGTACAATACCTATATTACCATCTATGTTCAAACATGAGATTAGAGAGGGGACCTGTTTTATCTTATAGTAGTCAGAGGGTAGCTCTCTTGGGACATTGGTTATTTGATGGGAAGATAACAAGGCCAGATCTTGTCCACTTGAAGGCCTCAGGACAGTACCACACAGCTCTTAGATGGTAGGGGCTACTTTTATCTTTCTTTGTAAAAGTCCAGAACGTAAATCCAGAGAGATGATAGGTAGAGAGCAGATAGTTGATAGACAAATAGATGGTATATAGATATTCCCAGTCAAAGTTTTTATTCTTAAAACCAATGATTAAAACCTATGTAAAAGGTGTTTTGTTTTGAGATTATAATGTGTTATGAATGAGTGTTTTGCGTGCATGCAGATGTATGCACTGCATATATGTAGTACTCACAGGGAGCAGAATATAGTATCAGATCCCTAGACCATGTTGGCAGTAGGACTTGAACTTGGGACCTCTGAAAGAGCAGCAAGTGCTCTTAATCATTCAACTATCTTACTTCCCACAGAGGGAGTTTTGATAGAGCTACTGAATCAACGATGAAGAGGATTTAAATTTTCTAACAAATACCCAAGTTCTCTTACCCAAAACAGATAGAACTTGAAGTAGGATTGAATATTATTAGTATTATAACACTGGAATGGTTAATTCTATGCGTCCACTTGAGTGGGTCCACAGAGCAATGACCTAACCATCACCCTGGACTGTCTGTGTGGTTACTTCTTGATAAGACTTACATTTGAATTAGTAGACTGGGTAAAGCAGATTGCCCTCCCTAATGGGCCCCGTCTAATCAATAAAATATGTGAATAGAGCAAAAAGGGTGATTTAAAAGGGGACTCCCCTACCTGAGGCCTTTGTGCCGGTGCACTTGTCTGCTGCCTTTAGACACAAAGTGAAACATTATCAGCTTTTAGAGTAGAACTCTGCCATCAGCTCCCCTGGGAATATAGTCTATTGACTGAATATGTTGATAGGGGGCTCTCTGTCTCTGTATCTCTCTGTCTCTGCCTCTTCCTCTCCCCCCATGTGTGTGTGTGTGTGTGTGTGTGTGCGTGTATGTGTGCGCACATGCACACTCGCGCTCAAGAACACACACACACAGACACACACACATGCACACACACACACACACACACACACACACACACACACACGCTTGCACCCTAATTGAATATCAAGTTACATATTGATAGCACCAGTGTGAGTCCTTTGCAGAAAGTTCATTAAACCATTTCTTGGACATTTTTCATTTAGAAAATATTTTTAAAAACCTAAAGTAAGAGTAAAAGGATATTCTGAAAAGAAAAAGCAATGAATTTTTTTCTCTTTTGATGAAAACTGTTTTTAATGTTCTTAAACTAAAGAAGTTTCTAACAGCTCCTCAGGGGTCATCCCTTTAATGGAAGGATGTGCTCAATTGATAAGTCCTCCCTAATGCACAAGCCGATCAATTTCACTAACTGCTGCAGGTCTAAGCTTTTTTAAAGTGACTTTTTCAAGAGATCACACAGGACAGTTCAACTTCCTAAGATATAAGTATGAAACTTTTAGACATCTCAGTAATATTATAAGTGAATGCCAAAGATGTATTTATGAGGCAAAAGCTCACACAGCACATCATACTGTTAAAGAAAAGAGGTCGGGACAAATCATTCATCAGAAAATCTTCACACTTAATTTCCACTGAGGTATATCTGAGATGAGCTTTACTGACTAATGCATTTTAAAGGAATACATGTGCATAAACCAGGGTACAAACAGCAGCATTCTTCAAACTCTGGGCCAATCATGGTGATTTGGACAGTGAAGTTTCCAAACATCAAGGTTTTTAGATGGACATAAAGTTACCCTTGTAGTGATGTTTGTTCCTTATATCTAGTCCAGACACTTGCTTTCATGAGCTTTTTCACTTACCCACACATCTAGGGGCACAGCAGTGCCTTTGACTCAATGATTTTCACAGCCTGAGACACCAAAGCATGAGCATCAATTTAAAAGAAAGTATCTATTTGGAAGTCATAGAACTGTAGGAGATGGGATCAGACTTACTGATAATTGAAGAAGCAAATACGAAGCAAGAAGGTTTTGTCAGTAAGAAAGCATCCACTAAAGTTACAATGGGCAGGGTAAATTGGTTCTGAACCTGAGTATAAATCTTGGCATATTCTTTAAGATATTCCTTACTCGTTGGTTTATTCCTATGTATGGAAAACAGAATCTAGATAGAATCTAATGTAGATAATCTTGTGAGAGACGTAGGTCTACTTTCCATGCTGTGCTACCCAGGGATGCTTCTTAGAATCAGTCACAGGCTTTAGGGCTTTCGGGTGTTGCACTATGGCCTTAAAGCTAAGATCAAATATATCCCCACAGGATCTCATCCCTGAGAGATTCAAGGGCTATTTGAGGTCTGTGGGATTTCATATTTGGTTTGAAGAATCCAGGTCGGTATTGCACGCTAACAAAGGGTTTCAGAGTGAGGTTGGCTTACCTACACATTTGCTGTAGGGTTGTGGGCAAGCTAGCATCTGAGGATAATTTTTCTTTTAGAGCCATCTGAGGAATTAAGCTGATTAATGCTCGCCTGACTTATAGCTAAATGGGTAGTCACCTGTCCCATTCTCGTGTAAACTGTTTACATGGAAGGAAGGTAGTGGACGTTTTATACACAGAAGACTAACAGTTTTCAGGTATTATCTCTTTAATCCTTGCAAAAGCCCTGGGAGACAGCTAGTCTTCAGTTGTCACAGGAGACAAGAACCAACACAATGTAGTGAGGGCCAGTAGGAAATGCTCTGAACTCGGGGAGGGCTTACCAATGTGGACTTCAGTTAAGTGGTTTGTGAATCCATAATATCATAAAGATCACATGGAGAAAGTTTTATCTAGTTCCCCTGATAGTGACAAACAGAACAAAACAAAACAAAACAAAGTAAGGGGGAAAGAAAGCCTTTGAAACGCTGCAGTTTCAAACAAACCAATGTTTTACAATATTTTAGAGCAGCTCTGGAGATAATGCCGGGGGGGGATTAATTTTTCAGGTCTTGTCAAAGCACTCAGGCTCAGAGCACATTTTGTTCTGGCAGCTGGGGCTTGTAGTGTCACAGTGCAGCAGCGCCCTGATGTCAGCCCTGAAAAGGGTCAGTTTCCCCTACTCCTTTTCTGCCCACAGAGCTGTGAGTTGCCAGCTGGTGAGAGCATCATGCCACCCAGGAGACGAGCACATGCCTAAGGATAAAGAAGGGCACACATACTTCCTGGGCTTTGGCTCAAAGAAGAACTGGATACGAAGAGGCTAGCTGGCTAAAGAAGGAGTACCCATAGTGATGCCCTTAAGAAGGAGGCATACCGTGAGTACCTCTTCTAGAACCAGCTCCATAGCACCTCCACCTGGCTTTCCATAGGGCCTGCTCTCGCGCTGCTTCTCTTACCTTCCAAGGTCCAGCTCTCTACCCAGAGCTCTATAGCTCTCTCTGCAGTGACCTGTGCACAAGCCTCCAACCTCTGTCCTCTCTGGGGATTTTCTAAACCAAAAGGCTCCCTTAAATCTCTACCAGAAATCCTATGAGGATTTGGGATTCAGATGCCAAATATTTTAATCAAAGCAGGTTGGTCTTTTCTTATTTTTATGAGCTTTGACAACTACCATGCAAGCTATTATAGTTAGATTGTTTCACATAGTTTAGAGGCTCATAGAGTAAGTTTTTAAATTTGCATTGTAATCTACCTTTCATTTATAGAACAAATAACAGTACCACAGGTTTCTTTTTTTTTTCATGATTCAGATATCAACTACATTTTTAAATCCGAAGAGGCAACTTCCTTTGCCTGACCACTGTCACCTAGGCATTAAGATTGCCTAGGTGCTACATACATACATACACACAACATACACATACATACATACACACACACACACACACACACACACACACACACACACATCTAAAATCTGATTAGGGAGTGAGAAAATAGCTGACAGTAAAGTGCTCAAAAATGAGATCCTGGGTTCCTCCTCAAACCCATGTAAAATGCCAGTGTGCACCTGCAATCCTAGCCCTGGAGAGGCAGAGGCAGGAGGAACTCTGGGACTAGCCCAGCTTAACTGGTGAGTTCCAAATCAATGAGAGACACTGCCTCTCCCAAGAAGAAGATAGACAAGATTCCCAAGGGTAGTACTGGAGGTTGACTTCTAACCCTACTATACACAGCTATGCATACATACATACATACATACATACATACATACATACATATACATACATACACATATTAAAATGAAATATAGAAATACCTTCATGGAAAAAATTGAAACATATTAGCTAATACTTTGTTCTGTACTGAGTAGCACATTAAACTCCATTTGTGACTTCCAGTTTGCTCTGCAGTTATCATTTCAAATAAAGAGGTGCAACTTGGAGAAACACAGCTCCACCATGTGATTACCTGTGCTCCATTATCTCTGTTCATCTCTCTCCTCTGAGGCAGGAATCACATTCCCCAGATTGTTTTTGGTCAGGATTTGGTTGCGTCATTGGGAGGTAGTTGCCTGTGACTTGGGGAGCTAAGCCATGTGACACCATGGTCTAAACAGCTCCCTTCCCTGCCCCAGCCGTGTCCCTCAGATCTATGCCCAAGCCGTTAGGATGCTCCGGCTGTCAGCCCCTTTTCTGTACCACTCGTACATTGTGTGTTAAAGCCTTTAGAATACTCACAGTGGCTCCATTTAAAGGAATGACATCAAACACTTCATGTGTGGTTTAAAATTTCAAAAAGGGGAAACATTTCATAAAATCCTGTAATTTTGATTGGTGAAGAAGGCAAACTATAGTAATTAACAGAATAAGTGGAAGAAAATACTTTTCTTTCTTACAAATGCCTGAATTCACACAAAGTAAATGTCTGAATGCAGGTTGGGCTCCTGTGAAAGCTGTCAGTGTTGAACAGAAATCTAAGGGTTCAGCTGAGGAAGCAGTGCCTTTTACTGATTCCTCTCCCTTATTCCAAGAAGGCTGACTGCAGAGCCCAATTCTCAAGGGTCATTGGGTGTATTTCCCAGCATGCCTCTTGTCTGACCCTAGCTATACTAAAGTGTTATATTCTGCTTGTTAATATCTGAATAGGAGCTCTACTGACTCTAAACGCATCCAGCTGACATTGGCTAGCCGACTTCTTGTAAAGTGTTTGACCTTCTCATCCTCTCTGCATGTTAACGTTACTTAAGGAATGAGTGTGTTAAAAAGCCCAGCGCCCTGAAATTGCTGAAGGACAAAGTCACACAAATTCAATATACACGTAACTTATTCTTCACAGTTGAGGAACTCTATGGCTCAATACTGTATACCTTAAAGAATGTAAAGAAGCACTGAGTCCTCACAGAGTCTGGACAGGTCCTTTCCTCCACACAGCATTGTTGTATCAATATGCCTCATTTGCCTTGAAGTTCTCAGAGTTTCAGGACGGTGATGATTCATTTTATATATGTTTTAAATTTAGTATACAGTGAGACTAATAAGTTGCATTTTAAACAGTAAACCAATAAGGTTATAGTTAATTATATTTAAAGCCTTTTTCCTTAGTATTACTAATTGTACACACTTGACTAACTTGCTGTGTAGCACTATACTTATTGAGGTTGTGTAGACTTTTCCTTGGTAACAAAAAAATCCCCACTAAATTGCAGTGGCATTTTACATCAGAAGTCTGAGAGATGCAGTTTGATCTAGCATACTCTGACTTGGTAACTCTGTAGAGCCTTTTTTCTTAGTCATTGTATTATCAGTTTCTGTGCTCAAGACACAGATTTCTTTCCTCAGTGTGGTTCAGTCCCTACGGTGTGCCAGCCAGTAGGACTACAACCATGACACAGAAGAGAACCTGGGTCCAAATTCTTGCCCTTGTGGAGACCTAGAGATGCTAAGCCCTAGCATGGCACCTATATATGCTTAACTTACAGATAGCATCATGCTAAACTGAGAAGCAATGCAAAGCATTTCCACTAACATCAGGAACAAAAAAAGACTATTCATTCTCTCCACTCCTATTTAATACAATGCTTGAAGTCTTTGCTAGAACAAGAGAAGGAATAAAAGTGATATAAATAGGAAAGAAGATGTCACAAAATCCTTGCCAATGATATTCTACACCTGAAAGACCATAAATAAGGACTGCCGTCCTATATACCAATAATAAACATATTGAGAAAAATCAGGGAAACAATCTCACTCACAATATCCTGAGAAATTAAAATACATTGTCATCAACCTAACCAAGGGAGGGAAAGACCTCTGCAGTGACAACACCAAAGGAAGAAATTGAGGCAGACACCACAAGATGCACAGAATCCATATGCTCTTGAACTACAAGAGCTAAGGTTATAAAAATGGCCATCCAACCAAAAGGTGCTGATGTATCCAGTGCCATCTTGATCAAAGTTACGATGCCACTTTGCATAGAGATGGGAAAAAATCCCAGTTCAGACAGTCAAATCACCCATGTAAAAAAAAGAAAGTGCACAAGGAATC
This sequence comes from Montemys delectorum, assembly GCA_019843815.1. Classification (NCBI taxonomy): domain Eukaryota; kingdom Metazoa; phylum Chordata; class Mammalia; order Rodentia; family Muridae; genus Montemys; species Montemys delectorum. The sequence continues at coordinate 57,095 of JADRCD010212670.1, forward strand.
ACTACAATTCCACGGTATACATGTTTAAATCATGTATAAGCATGGTACAGTCACAAAAACAGACTTCCAGATCCATGGACTAGAACAGAGGGCACTGATAGAAGTCCACACAGTCACAGACACCTGCAATGTTTTAGCAAAGTTGTCTCCAATCTGCTCCTAGTTTCTTTCCTGTCACTGTGATAAAATGCCCCGACAACAGCATTTTCAGGCAGGAATATGCTTTGTTGTTGATGGTGGTGGTGCTTTTGTTTGTTTTTGTTTATGTTTGTTTTTCCTGGTTCCCAGTTCAAACGTTCAGATCATCATGATGGAGAAGTCAAGACAACAGAAACTGGAAGCAGCTGGTTATATTCCACCCATAATTGGGAAGCAGGGAGAAAGGAATGCATGCTGGTTGGTACGCTGCTTACTTTCTTAGTTTTGTACAGCTCAGGATCCCTGCCCGGGAAACTCTCTCTCCAAAGTTAAGATGGCTTTTTCCACGATGATTAACTTAATCAAGACAATCCCTCATGGGCATGCCCAGAAGGTAAGTAATCCTTTACAGGTGTGCCTGCACAATACAGGCTTATCTCCTAGGTGAGTCCAGACTCTGTCCTGCTGACTATGCCATCCACGTTGGAGAAAATGTGGCCTTTTCTAAAAATGGTGCTGGGAAACTGGGTATCCATATGTAGAAGAATAGGTCCTAATCTCTCACCCTACACACAAAAGAAACTCTAAATAGATCAAAATCCTTAATGTGAGACCTGGAACTTTGAAGTTGCTAGAGGGAAAATACTCAAAGACGTAGACATGTACAAAGAGCTTTTTCTTCCTCTTTTCAAAAAAAAAATTCTTCTCATACTATACATCTCAACCATAGCCTTCCCCACGCCTAGTTCTTCAAGTCCTCTCCCCACCTTTTCTCTCCTCAAGATCCATTGTTCCTACACTTCCTTCAAAAAAGAACAGGACTCCCAAGGATATCAACCAAACATGGCATAGCAGGATTCAATAAGACCCACAAACTGTGGTCTAAGGTTGGATGAGGCAACCCAGTAGGAGAAAGGGGTCCCAAGAGCAGACAAAAAGAGTTAGAGACACTCCTGTTACAGTTGTTAGGAGTCCTGCAAAAATCCAAGATGCGCAACCATGTATGGAGCACAGACCCATGGAGGATTGTTTGAGGCCCTGGGAGCCCTGCTTAGCTGATTCTTAGCTGATTCATGTTGTCCTGGTATATTTGACTCTTCTGGCTTCTACCATCCTTCTCCCCCTCTTCCCTGAGGTCAGCCTAATGTTTGGCTGAGGTCTCTGCATCTGCTCCCCTTAGCTGGCAAAGGAAGCTGGGCTAAGTACTGATGACACTGGGCTAAGTACTGATCTATGAGTATGGCAGAATATCATTAGGAATCATTTTATTGACTTCTTTCTTACATCCAGTTGTGGTTTTACCCTAGGTCTCCAGGACATCCAGCTTCCAGTTCCTGGCCACCCAGGCAATGTTGGGTGATGATCCTCAATGCTGAGGCATGGTCCTCAAGTTAGACCAGTCATTGGTTGATCTCTCCCACAAGCTCTGAGCCACCATTGCCCCAGCACATCTTGCAGGTAGGGCAGGTTGTATGTCGAAGATTTTGCAGCTGGGTTGGTGTCCCAGTCCCACATTTGAAGTCTTATGTAGTAGAAGGTGGCTAGTTCAGCCTTTGTGTCCTCCATTAATAGGAGTCCTCACTAGGGTCACCTTAACTGGATCCAGGAAGTTTCCACAGAGCTAGATTTCTACATTGTCCCCCAAGAGCCTCATCCCTCCCCATTTCTAGTTTATCTTTCCGCTTACTCTCTCCTTCCATTCAACCCTCATCTGATCCCCCCTCCACTCTACCTGCAAAATCTATTCTATTTTTCCTTCCCGAGGAGATCCATGTAACCCTCCTCAAGCCCACTTGTTACTTAGCCTATTGGTGTCTGTGGATTGCACTATGATTATCCTTCCCTTAACAGCTAATATCCCCTTACTTAGAAGTGAGCACATATCATGATTTCTTTCTGAGTCTCGGTTGCTTACCTTAGGATGATATTTTTCTAGTTCCATCCATTAGCCTACAACCTTCATGCCATTTTTAAACAGCTGTGTGATACTCCATTTTATAAATGTACCACGTTTTCTTTATCCATTCTTCCATTAAGGACACACAGTTTCTGGTCCAACAAGTAACAAATAGGGACATCGTGAAGTTAATTTTTTTCTACGAGCCCTGGGGCTGCTGACACTGAAGACAGGGAGATTTTCAGTGTCTGGATAGAGCTGGCTCTAGGCCAGCCTTCCAGCCTTCTGCATGGAGCAGCCCTGGCTGCAGCCCATGCTGCGGTGACCTGTTGAGACACAGATAATGCAGGGCAGCCGTGAAGCCTAAAAGCTCAACAGTTGTGTCTAATGAGCTGCAGGGTGGCCAGCACCAAGGACAGGGTGCTGTACAGCAGCCAGCTCTTAAGGCTATTACTGAGAAGGCTTGGTCCTATGTCCTATCATGGAGCTGCTGTAGCTACAGCCTGTGCTACCAGCCCTGCTGGGAGATGAGAGTGTGGAGCAGCCTCACCGCTTGCAGGCTACAAGAACAGAGGTCCAGCTGGAAGAGACTGGGGCGGCAGACATCAAGGACAGGGAGATGATATGTGGTAGCCAGGAGCTCCCACAGAACCTACCCCCAGATGCTGCCCTAGTAGCAGGGCAGGTGCTCTCCCACTAAGTCACACCCCAGACCCTCAGTGGGGGACTCTAGGTAGATGTTCTACTACTGAGCTACACGATAGCCCCTCACTCAGGGATTCTAGGCAGGTGCATCACACTGACTCTGGGACACACTAGGATATCTGAGACTAGTCTTGACAAAGGTGCAGTATTTGTGGTGCTTCAGAAACCAGAAACCAGGAACCAGAGCAATGATTCATTGTAATGAATATTTGCATGTGAAGCTGTTTGGGCAATAGATATAGATATAGATAGATATAGATGCACACATATATGTGTATGTGTATGTGTCTGTCTGTGTGTGTCTGTGTATGTGTATATATCCAGTGACACATTGTGGTTCCAAGTACCACTAAGGTGACAAATGGAGAGAGTTAACAAATATAGAGAAACAGTAGTAAGTGCACAACAGAAAATGAGCAGTGATCGGTGTGAGAGAAGTCTGCAATAGATAGGGAACATGTCCCTGCTGAGTAGGGCCCATATGATTGTGTGCAACAGCCTGGAGCTTGCATAGACTCAACTCCCAACATGATGCTCAGTCACATGATCTCTGTGATTCTGAGCAACAACAGGATGCTTGAGATGAAAAAGGTTTCATTTTTTTCTAATACCTGGATTAGACTTCCTCAAAAGGTCACTATGGTTTGTGCCCCTAGAGACCACTTTGGTTTCTGTGGTCCCCGCCCCCAGGCCACATGAAGCCTGAGGCGCATGTGGATTTCCTTGGTCCTACTGCTGCTGGGGCTGTGTTGATGTCCATGGCCCATGTTGCCACTGAAGCCATGTGGATGTCAGTGGTCTGTGCTGCTACCTGAAGTTTTGTTGATGAGAATGGTCGATGCTGATGTCCTTGGCTAGTGCTGCCAATGAGGGCTAGAGAGACATGATGGCCTCTTCCTGCTTAGTGCTAGAAAGGGTCATGCAGGCTTCTGGGAAGAAATTTCACACCCTACCAACTGGCCAGGGAAGTGTATACACTGTCATGGGGTAACCAGTCACTCTCGTCTTGGCGTTAATGCCTGATCCTCAGGAGGGACTATAAATCTAGTTAAAAGTTGAGGCTGGGAAGTCATGGGCTACTGGGAAAGCTAATGTTGTTGTCTTTCTAAATGGACATGACATGCCTATCAAACTGTCTTCCAAATAAATATTTATGTTTATATCCATGGATTAGTACTGCTGTCCGCTGTGATCAGAAAGGTGGCTTTCTTCAGTGGACAGTGGTAACTTAAGAAATTTATAAGTTGCCAAAGTGATGTTAGTGATTATTTAAGGTTCTGCTCTAGTGGGATAGGCATTTTGTGATCTCTAAGGATCACAAAAGAGGGACAGGGACAATATAAGAAGACCCTTACGGGGAAGACCATCACGCTCGAGGTTGAACCCTCGGACACTATAGAAAATGTAAAGGCCAAGATCCAGGATAAGGAAGGAATTCCTCCTGACCAGCAGAGGTTGATCTTTGCTGGTAAGCAGCTGGAAGATGGCCGTACTTTGTCTGACTACAACATTCAAAAGGAGTCCACCCTTCATCTTGTGTTGAGACTTCGTGGAGGTGCTAAGAAAAGGAAGAAGAAGTCCTACACCACTCCCAAGAAGAATAAGCATAAGAGGAAGAAGGTTAAGTTGGCTGTGCTGAAATACTATAAGGTGGATGAAAATGGCAAAATTAGCCGACTTCGTCGAGAGTGTCCTTCTGATGAATGTGATTCTGGAGTTTTCATGGGTGGCCACTTTGACAGGCATTACTGTGGCAAGTGTTGTCTCACTTACTGCTTCAACAAACCAGAAGACAAGTAGTTGTGTATGACTTAATAAAAAGAAGGAACTCAAAAAAAAGAAAAGAAATAGGAGGGGTGTCATTTTGTGGAAGAGTGGAATGGTAAGTTCTGGTCATGACATGGCCACTGTAGTCTTAAACTCAAATAAGCTATAGTTACCTACACATGACGGGAACAAGTTGAGTCTACCAACATCTTCTCAAAGAACAGGGAGGGGCTCAAGAGTCCTCATGCTTTTGTAGTAGGATCTGATAATTTTTTTTTTTTTTTTTTT
>JADRCD010212672.1:0-17625 GCA_019843815.1 Montemys delectorum
CCCCCTCCTCCTCCTCCTCCTTCTTGGAGGAGGAGGAGGAAATACTTAAAATTTTATTTTTATTTTTTAAATTTTTTCCATTTTTATTAGATATTTTCTTTGTTTACATTTCAAATGTTATCCTCTTTCTTCCTTTCGCCTCTGAAAACCCCCTATCCCCTCCCCCTCCCTCTGCTCACCAACCCACCCTCTTCTGCTTCCTGGCCCTGGCACTCCCCTACACTGGGGCATAGAGCCTTCACAGGACCAAGGGCTTCTTTTCCCATTGATGACCAACAAGGTCTTCCTCTGCTACATATGCAGCTAGAGCCATGAGTCCCACCATGTGTACTCTTTGGTTAGTGGTTTAGTCCCTGGGAGCTCTGGGGGTACTGGTTAGTTCATATTGTTGTTCCTCCTATGGGGCTGCAAACCCCTTTAGCTCCTTGGGTCCTTTCTCTAGCTCCTTCATTGGGGACCTTGTGCTCAGTCCAATGGTTGGCTGTGGGCCTCTACTTCTGTATTTGTCAGGCACTGGCAGAGCCTCTCAGGAAACAGCTATAACAGGCCTCTGTCAGCAAACACTTGTTGGCATCCACAGTAGTGTCTGTGTTTGGTGACTTTATATGGGATGGATCCCCAGGTGGGGCAGTCTCTGGATGGCCTTTCCTTCAGTCTCTGCTCCACACTTTGTCTCTGTATCTCCTCTCATGGGCATTTTGTTCCCCCTTCTAAGAAGGACTGAAGTATCCACACTTTGGTCTTCCTTCTTCTTGAGCTTCATGTGGTCTGTGAGTTATATCTTGGGTATTCCAACCTTCTGGGCTAATATCCACTTATCAGTGAGTGCATACCATGTATGTTCTTTTGTGATCAGGTTACCTCACTCAGGATGATATTTTCTAGTTCCATCCATTTGCCTATGAATTTCATGAATTCATTGTTTTTAATAGCTGAGTAGTACTCTATTGTGTAGATGTACCACATTTTCTGTATCCACTCCTCTGCTGAGGGACATCTGGGTTCTTTCTTAAGCATGCTCTTTGGGCTACAGGCAAACCAATGGCTGCAAATAGATGGGGGAGCAGGGAGAGCTCTGGGGATTACCATTGGATTCTACTATTTATCTTCTTGTACATTACAGCCCAAGGAGAGAGTTTGGTGTTTGTTTGCTTGAAATTTGAGATAAAGTCAAACATAGAAAGAAACTATTATTGGGGTGAGAATTTATTTCATGAATGTGACACAAACTACATACATACTTTTAAGTGAGAACAGGAAAATGTGTGTGGGCCGTTACATTAATTTCTCTATTGAAACAATGACAGAATAGAATTCTATTTCTGAAGCCAGAACAGGTGGTATCTGATGAGGGCCTTGTGTATCTGGTGTCTGGGCCTGGTCATAGAGCAGGTGAGGAACATAGACACCTTGCCTGTGTCCTGGGAGTTTTCAGGACCCATATTTTTAGATGGAAACCAACGCCCATGTGGTTTTAATGAGTGATGTTTCTGGCCTAGGTGGTACTTAGCATAAAGAGACTGTTTACAGAAAAAGGAAACAATTACTTTGGTTTGAATGATCACAAAGATAAACTCTTATCTTGGAACAAGGCATAGCTTGTAAGGTGGTGGCAAGTTGATAAGCCCAGTACTAACAGGCTTGATATCAAGGTCCCTGGGCTCCACTAGAGTCTTTAGGGAAAACTTCTGCAGAATGGCGGTAAAGAACAGGAATAGCTCCATACGGGCCAAACTCTCGCCAACACAGGACCGCTTCCCTGGAAGGAGAGAATACCACCTTAGCTCTATTTGTGTTCAGATGAGACCTGAAAGCCACTGGAAATGCCCATCAGAACCCTGGGGAGGACAGTAAATTAGCAATTATCAAAGCACTCTAGGGGCCGGAGATGGCCCAGGGGTTACGATCCCTGGTTGCTCTTGTAGAGGACACAGGTACCCAGCACCAACATGGTGGCTCACAAACAGCTCTAACTTCAGTTAAAGGGGATCTGATGCCCTCTTCTGGCCCCTGCATGCTCATATATGCCCATATACATAAAATGAAAAAAAATTAAAATTTTTAAAAACACTCAAGAAATATTCATCTTCAATGCTCTTCCAAGGGGTTATCTGGAGGAGTTAGCAAGGCTTTGAGGCCAGCACTTGCGGCACTTTTTATGGTATTGTGGGATTGAATGACACCTAGATCTGGCTCTATAAAGGACCAGTTGAACAAAGCCTTATGAGCCTGTTATACAACGCAACTGAAAGATTTTCCTAGAAGATGACTTAGTACCTTTTATTATAGCATACTATGTAAAAGCAGATTATTATAGACTGTACAGAGTAAGCCAAGTTTAATAATAATAAACCTAACTTACACATTGCATATACCATGGCACTGTGTGAAGTATCTGTGACAAGGGCGAAAGCGATTATCTCTATAATGGGAAATTGCAGGGAGTTTTATTTCCCTCTCTTCTTCTTGTTTACAGAATTTTTATGTTGGAGATTTGTTATCATTGTAGTTAGAAATGATGCATATTAAACTTACTGAATTGTCATTTATTGATTTATTCTTGCAGGCCCACAAATGAGGCCTTACATACTATAGGCAGCTGGTTTACCACAGCAATCTCAAGCTTCTTAAGCTGCTAATTTAAGAAAATGCTAAGCAAATAAACACACAGACTAACAGTGTGAAGCGATGCAGGCTCATCATGCCAAGGGGGGTTTATGGACTCCCAAGAAATATAACTAGAGGCCAAATTTGGAGAAGAGAGATGGTGAAGGTTCTTTGATGGACTCTGGCTCTGATAACCAGAAAATTAATATTATTAATAATAATAACAGTTAAATGAAGACATTTATATCTTAGAGTGTTTTGGAAAACTTGATATTACAAAGGAAAATCAGCAAGACAAAACTTGCAACAGTGAGTTTCTACATTGCTAGGCAATAGGTGACACTTGCATTTGATTAATGTTTGTTTTCTTTAAAAACTTGCAATTACCAGCCACATGGCTGTTCCTGGATGACTTGGCTGATGGGACTGCAATACAAGTTTAGATGTCTCTAGCTGGACTTGGGAAGTTAGGACAGTTTGATCAATTGACGTTGCATCACTGGGTCACTTAAGGCATAATTCAGTGATGCCAACAGTTGCCTGAAACGTGTATATTTACCAAGGGAGAAAGGAACAAAGTAGTCTGTCTTCTTGAAGTAGCCATCTTTATCCAGAAAGTGTCCTGGGTCAAAGTTCTCTGGGTTGGGAAACTCCTTTTGATCCAACAGGATGGAAGACAGTAACGGGAATACAGCAGTGCCCTGAAACCAAGAGACAGAGGCCTCAGAGGCGCTTTGCCACAGTTAGCCGATAGCTCACAAGCCAGTCAAATGCTCCGAGTAACAGTGGGTTTAATGGGGGCGTACTCACAGACTTCCCGATGACCGTCCCCAGTTACAGTTGCTACATGCTTACCTATCGGCACGACAGTTCTTTGTGGTTAAGAGTGACTGACAGTCAGCCTTCAAGAATTAGTTGCTGAAAATCTGAGGCAGCAGCTTACAGGGCCCACACAAGCGCTTTCCTGGAGCTTCAGCCTCAAGCTGAAACACTTGCTTTGGTATGTTTACATAATTTTTCTCCTTTCTGGATTCTGATGCGAGTGCAAGGAAACGAACCACTGAGCCTCGGGTCTACACAGTGGAACCCCGTTTCCATCACTTGTAAAGTGGTGTAATAAAAACGGGCCTTGTAGGATTTTTGTGATGCTTAGATTCCAGCTTCTTAAACTGTAGGTTTCAGTCCTATAGAGTCATGAGAGTGGGAGTCCTGGTCAGGGTTTTTTTTTTTTTTTTTGTCAGCTTGTCAGTTGAGCAGAAAGAACTTCAACTGAGAAAATACAAGGCATTTTCTAAGGGGCATTTTCTTGACTAACAATTCATGTGGAGAGGCCCAGCCTACTGTGGAAGCTTCACCCTTGGGCAGGTGGTCCTGGGGTGTGTAAGAAAGAAAACTAGACAAGCCAGGAGGAGCAAGCCAGTAAGCAGCGTCGCTTCATGGCTTCAGCTTGTGCCTTGAGTTCCTGCCTTAGCTTCCCTCAATGAACTGTGACCTAGGATATGTAAGCTAACGGTAAGTAAATTCTTTCCTCCCCACATTGCTTTTGGTCACAGTAGTATCGCAAGCTATAAGAGTGGGCACTCTACACGAGCTAGCAACAGTAACACGTTTCTGAATATACAAGGACCAAAAAAATGTAATCAAAATCCAACACGTAAACAACCTGGGACATCTCTGGCAGTCCTTACATGGGTGGCGTCCTTCGGCTTCACTGCAGCCTTGTCCACACACAGGGTGTGCCCTGCCTGCACTGAGCATGCTGTCACACCACACAACTCCAGAGAACATGGCCTGACACACCTCAGCTGAGATGCAAGACTACTGCATGCTCGCACAAGTTTTCTGTGCTCATAGAAACAATGGTTTAACTATGGAAAACAGACTTCTCAGGCTTTCCCCTTCTGTCTTCCTTCAGCCTGCAAGTCTAAAATCAATGTCTATTTAAATTGTGTTAGGAAGGGTGGTTGGTTTTAAAACTTGCTGTTTGAGTCACTAACTTGAGTGCCATTAAGAGATTGTTAAAGCAGTTTTGGTAGGGTAGGGGTTTTAATAACTTCTGAAATAGCAGTAAGCATCCTGCTGCTTTTTTGTGCTGAACGTTGATGCAAAGTGGTACTCTCTGCATTGACAATTATAAAATCAAAATACCAGTTAACTCTGAAAATCACCAGAGAACGCTCTCCTGCCTACAGGATCAAATATTCAACTCATATTTCATTCTTCATATAAAACTGAAAACACACTGAGCTCATTAGTATGCAAATTTGGCTATCTTTAATACAGTGTAAAATTATACGTATAGCAAAAATGGTTTTAAGTACATTTATGATTTATCACCAGAAAATGTTTAATATGTATACCCATTTTGTAGGCCTATATGCGAAGGCCAAAGGTTCCCCGCTAGAGAAGGGGTGTGAGTAGGGAATGTTCAAGAAGCTGCAGCCCAGATGACGAGATGCTAATGGTAGCCACTGTTTATACAGGAAGCCTCGCATGTGCCCGACAGTGTGCCGAGCTGTTTATAAACCTCGTTTAACACTCATGTCAATGGAGCACAGAGGATGCTCTCTTGGCTCACGTCATATAAACAGGGAAGGTGAGGATCAGAAGGAGAAATCCCTGGTGGCAAGCAGCACGGCTGGAACCTGGATCAAGCTCTGTCTGGTCCCAGAGCCCCCAGCTTAGCCAAAAGCTAGACCTCTCTACTTTTACCTACTTTAAACGATTGCGCAAGAATTGGAAATGGCATTGCAGTACAAAACTGTACTGTGCAGAAGACAGTAAAGTAAGAATGTTTCTCTCTTGTTCTCTTAAATTATTTTTTGACATTTACTATAAAAATAACTTTTATTCGCCTGATGTGATTGTCGTCTCGGAGGCTTACTGCTGAATAAGCTCACCCTTTCTAGCTCTTTCTGAACTCTGTCCGGCTGGCTCAACTCAGCTGTTCTGGCTCAAACTCCTCTCCAAGATGACTGATTCAATTAGGCTTCTCAGCTTCTCATTGAATTGCACTGTGTGGCCTCAAACTAACTCTGGCAATTTGTTCTAATCTTCTGGTTCCTTATTCTCTGGCTTCAACTGCCTCTGCTGGCCTGCACTGAACTTCGTGAACTTGGGAACAAACTCAACTCCACTGCACTGAGGGAGTACATTGACTCCTGACTGACCGACTCCCACTCACTGACATACCAATTGATCCCCCCTTCATTCTCCAAGGGCTGACCTTAAATAGCCTTCCTTCTTGGAGTTGAGCGTATCCTATCTCTGACTCATTCTGTCAAATCTTTCTCTGAGTTGTCACTTTTTGTCTGCCTCTTAATTAGACTCATAGTTTGGGACTGAAGGTGTGTGCTAAGGGTCTGTCTGCATTCCATCCAGATCACAGACCTAGAAGGTCTCTGGATGCCATTGGAGCAGCCATGTTGCTGGATTACAATTCCTCTACAGTGTATCTGTTTGTTTACATCCCCCTGCCATCGTGTGCCTGGAGGTCAGAGAGCAATTCTTTCCTTCCATCACATGGGTTCTGGGACGAACTCAGGCCATCACTTGACTGCAAGCACCATCCCACTGGCCCCTCTTTCCTTTCCTGTACTGACTCTTCACATGCTTCTAGATTGATATAATCATTGTTACCAGATTATAATTGTCCTCTGGAAGATACCTTATGAAATGAAAAAAAGACATATACAGCTAGCTCACTGTTTCCACAGAGAACCTGTGGTATTATGTAGCTTGTACAATATTCTGCTTTATAGAAATAGCAGAGTTTTAAATGCCCATGATTAGTGAGCATCTTTTTAAATTGAAATTTTCTAACCCTCACATATAAAATACATTCTTTTAGTTTGTGCTTTGAGCCAGAGTCTCAAACTCATTATATAATTGAGGCCGGCCTTGGACTCCTGATCCTTCTGTCTCCATATGCCAAATACTGGGGTTATAAGTATGTGCCTCAGCATCTAGCTTTTAAGTATATACATTTATATTAATCTACTATATAATATAATTATTAATAATTAATTCTATATCAAAATTGGAATCTGTTAGTTGGTTCCAGAAAATATATTGTTATTTTATATATTAATATAAATACATTTTATATATGTAACATAAACATATTATTTTATTTGTAGATAAATTTTCCTAGCCTAATACAGAATAAGTCTTTTGATTTATTAAAAATTATAATATATAAGAAATTCTTATTTTGAGGAAAATCTACACAAAATAAAAGTTCTTACTAGTGGGGATAGTCTTCTGGAGCTGTGGTCACACACACAGCTTTCTGCAGAGGTTACCTTTGGTACTGCTAGAATGCCTGTCATCCCTCAGGCAGGACTCTACCAGCTCCGCCACAGTCTGGACTACACGGTTCAGAGTTCTAGGCCAGCCAAGGCTACATGGTTAAACCCCGTCTTAAAAGAAAAGTTTTCTTAAACAGCCCATCAATATGGCATGATAAGTTAAAACATGAATTCTTATCATTTTTATTTTCAGTTATTCTATTCTGTGAGTATATTTTATATATTCATTAACCATTCATAATAACCACACATAAGAATAAATAAAACTGGGCTGGAGAGATGGCTCAGCAGTTAAGAGCACTGACTGCTCTTCCGAAGGTCCTGAGTTCAAATCCCAGCAACCACATGGTGGCTCACAACCATCTGTAATGAGATCTGATGCCCTCTTCTGGAGTGTCTGAAGACAGCTACAGTGTACTTACATAAAATAATAAATACAGAAATACAGTCTTAAAAAAACAAACAAAAAATAAAATAAAATTTGTAATAATTTTTTAAAAACTGGATTTGTGTTTTATTTAATTATTATGTATTTACTGCTGAAACAGATTTTTCTCTGTGTAGTCCTGGCTGTCCTGGAACTCACTCTGTAGATCAAGCTGGCCTCGGAACTCAGAAATCCGTCTGCCTCTGCCTCCCAAGTGCTGGGATTAAAGGCGAGTGCCACCACTGCTCAGCTCCTATAATTTATTTTAAATACTTTTAAAATTCTATATCAAAATTGGAATCTGTTAGTTTGGTCCAGAAAAATATATGGTTATTAATATTAATATTAATACATCTTATACATGTAATATAAACATATAATTTTATTTGTAGATAACTTATTTTCCTAGCCTAATACAGAATAAAGCTTTTGATTAAAAAATTATGTCATTGAGCATTCTCAACTTGAAAATATCTTTAAATCTTTGAAATCTTGCAAACTTCCTGCTTACCCCTGAGTACGTTCACCTTGTAATTTTTTTTATTAATGCAAGTTTTCCTAGCTGGACTGGTGGGAACGCCTGTAATCTCAGCACACTAGGAACTAAGGTTTAAGGATTGAAAGATGGGGCTCAGTTTAGGCAGTGTAGTGAGGACTTGCTCTATTGAAAAGGAAGGAAAGGCCCAGTGAGCGCCTTTCTCCGCCCACCACAGTGCAGGGTTACATCACACCAAGTGCCCCACCCACTCACTGAGCCCCTTGGATTTTCTTATGATGCATATCCTGGTTTTAGCTACTGAAGGCAAGGTCCAGTCCCGTGTCAGCTGTGCAGACTCACACTTTAGCAGACTCACAAGGAGAGTGGTTGGAGTCTGGCAGTGTTTCTGGTCACATTTGGAATCTTTTCTCGGCCTTCAGAGCTATAGAGCCCCTTGAATGCAAATGTGGAAGGCCTTCTGCATCCCTGGCATGCACAGATTGACGGTGAGGGCAGCAATCGCCTCACTGAGTAACTGAGCATCGGGATTAAAGGCAATGATTTGGCTCAACATTGGAACGGCTACACCTTCACAGAGAGGCCCTTTTCAAAACCCGCCATGAAAAATCAGGTGGGCTTTTCTGCATTGAAGGCACTGCTCATTTGATGCCTGTGACATGAGAGTGGGGAGGGGCCTGGGAAACCTCAGGTCACCGTCCCACATTCTATGAGGCCCAGAGGTGACAGAGGTTCTGTGGCTCTGTGTGTTCTTCTGGTGACTCTACCCTGTTTCTCTCGCAGCCCCAGAACTGAGAGCCATTGCTCAACTCCAGCAGAGACCACAGTGCCCCTTCCATCCCAGTCACCCTCTGCAAACACGTCTAACCTTGGGGATGACATAGTGTCTGAATTTTGTGTCCTGGACCACAGCATGGGGCAGACTAGAAGGAAGGAGAGTGATGTATCTTTGAATCTCATGCAACACAGCATCCATATAGGGCAGCTTCATCTTGTCCTTCATGCTGGGGGGTTGGTGGCGTCCAATCACACGATCAAGTTCTTCGTGAACTTTGGCTGCAGAGACAAGAGAGGGCTCCTCAGGCTTATATTCCCAGGAGACCTGGAAATACTTGCAAGGAGTAATAGAAAGTGACCTAGAGAAGGCTTTGGTAGGGGGTGAGCGGGGTTGGGGGGTTCAAAGGTGTGCTGCTAGGCAGCCCCGTTTTGCTGCAGATCTGGAAGATGTGGCTGTTGGAAACAAAGGTTGGGGCAGGAATGTGTACAACTGCCATTGTGGTTAGGATGAGAGGCCCAACTGATCATGTGATTCCCAGCAAATCAGCCCTAGAGGGGAAATGTTTGATCCTTCCTCTGCCGGGAGCATCTTTATCAGTTCTCTCACTGTCCCATACCTCCTGTGGGGACTTCGTTTTGTTGAGTAGTAAATACTGACTTCCTACACCCTGTGCTCTGAGAAATGGCTTCAGATTATCCCTTGAATTCCACGGTTGAAGCAGTTAGTGGTTGCTGTAGGAGGGAGAAGAATTGCCTCCAGCAGTGTAGCTGCTCTAGGCCACCATGCTCCTGTCAGGAACCCCTCACCCAGTTCCCTTCAGTAATCCTTCACCTGTTCCTGGATCAACAGGAGTGGGAAGTGGGAGAAGTGAATAGGATCTATATACATTGTATATACATGCGTGTAAAATGAATAAAATCTACATACATTATATATATACATGTAAAATGAGTAGGATTTATATACATGATATACATGCATGTAAAATGAATAGAATCTATATATATTGTATACATGGATGTAAAATAAATAGGATCTATATACAGATATACTTGCATGTAAAATGAATAGAAAAATATATATATATATATATATATATTGAATGCATGGATGTAAAAATGAATAGGTTCTATATACATTGTATACATGCATATAAAGGCATAATGAAATCCATCATTATATGTTATTAGTATATGCTAAGAAAACGAAAAATTCTATGAGAGCTAAGAATCCCCCTTGAGGGGTTTGGTGCATTTTTAAGGTGGGAAATAGAAACCCACAAGATGAAAGAATTCGTGTGTGGTCACACAGCCCAGTGTTGGCAGGTCTGGAAGTGGTGTTAGCATGGACCCCATCACATGTTCTGCTCAGTTACAGCTAAATTTTTGTCTCTTTTTCTAACATATGAGGTTTGGGATCCATAAGTTCTATTTCTAAATTTAAAGGAAAGTCTTTTCGTTCCTAAATGCCTCTCTTCCACAGCAGCACCCTGGGGCCTAATTCTGTTCCTCAAAGACAAGGCCTTTCCCACAAAGCACGGCAGCCCCCACCTCCTTCCTCACTCAGGGTACCTTGCACCGCTGGATGCTTCATAAGGAGCAGAAGCCCGAATCTCAGGGTGGTGCTGGTTGTCTCGGTGCCTGCGGTAAACAAGTTAGACCCACAGGCTGCCAAGTTCTCCAGGTCAAAATCAGACTTCAGGTTGTGCTTCTCCTGCAGGTGGTAGAGTTATGGGCTCTGTGAGCTAAAGGGGAGGTAACAGTCTCTTCAAATCCCGCCACACAAGATCTGCTCTTTCCACGATCCCTTTAGTACCCTGTACTATTGGAATAGAGCGGTAAATCATGAAGCTGAATCTTCCGGGCTCGAATCTCAGGTTAGCCAAGAAGCGTGCTCCTGACATGTTTCTTGATCTGTCCCCTTAGCCTCATAACGATCCAGCAGAGATTGGAGAGTTAGCGGGCAGGACGCTCTCAGAACAACGCCCCACATACACAAACACTTGGCGAATGAAAAACTCTTGTGCAGTATTTCATGAAAGAGACTAGCTTGATAAGCTCTGTTTGAGCCCGGTGTAGGAAGGTCACTGGCCAGCTTCCCTTTTTCTGCCAAGCTCTGGGGCTCTTCTGTAACACCATTGTGAGTAGCGCTTGTTTGCTCTGTAGACCAAGCTGGCCTCAAACTCCGATTTACCCGCCTGTGCCTCCCGAGTGCTGAGATTAAAGGAGTGCACCACCACACCTTGATGGTTTTCTTTCCCCCGGAGATCATGGTCCCCTAACACTCATCGGAGTGACTAGGCCCTTGTGATGGACCTCTTGGGTAAGTGATGTAAGTGTAAATGCCTCCACTAACTCAGGGAACTTGGGGCAGTGAAGCCTACAGCTTTCTTTTCTCAGACATCTCCTCTAGGGAACCTGGCTATACATGCCAGTCCTTCAGGGAGGTAGAACTTATTACTGTGGAAATATGTGCACTTAGGATAGAGTCGGCTGGTGTTTTCCTCTCATCTATAGAGCTGGCTAGAGCACTCTTTTATTTATTTATTTATTTATTTATTTATTTATTTATTTATTTTATTTTATTTTTTAGTCCTGGTTTCTTTGTATGGTCCTGACTGCCCTGGAACTCACTCTGTAGACCAGGCTTGGCCTCTAACTCAGAGATCCCCCTGCCTCTGCTTCCCAAGTGCTGGGCTTCAAGGTGTACGCCACCACCGCTTGGCTTAGCTGGGGGACTCTTAACGTGGACAGTGCTAAGTTTCAGACCTCTGAGACTGGTTTTCGGCTCTGGAGCTCTAGGTGTCACTGTAGAACCATGCTGTTTTCTCCAGTCACACTGTTTCCTGTTCAGTGGCGTTCCAAGTACCAATGCTATGCAACAGCCTGCATTGGGTATGCCTGACATCACTTACAGTTTATTTACCGTGTATTTCTTTCAAATCCTTTATCCTGCAATCCATACAGTACCAGGATTACAACAACTACCTTCATATGTGACCACTCTCCTGCATCTTCAGGAGGGCTAGGCTACATCAAGAAAAGAGGTCCCCGGATCCCGTACCTCCTCTATCTGACTGAGGAAACAGTCAATGTAGTCCCGAGGGTTGGCAGGGTCCAGGGACTCCTGGTGCTCCTTCACTTTCTCTAGAATGAAATTTTTAACATCATCGAGTCTTTTTGAGAATTCTTTATGCTTTCCAGGGATATACTTCATGATTGTTGGCCATAGGTTGTATATCTAAAAATGAAAGCAAGCAAACACAAAAAGTGTCAGTAATTCCCGTGGGAGGAGTGGTGAGGCTAGCAAATGGAGGGGGAGGGGTGCAAAGAGGAGTGTCCCTCCCATCTATGGCTTGTCCTACCTCTGCTCAATCCCAGAGTCAGGGAGTGGAAATGTACCGAGTGGCTGTCAATGGAAGTGACTGGGAAAGCCCTTCTTGGGTCCCTCCCTCCTTTCTGTCTCTAGTTTGCAGTACAGGGCATCAAATCCATGACCTCACAAACATTAGGCGAGTCTCTATGACTGAGCCACACTCCCAACAGACCAGTTGGAGCAAGCAGAGAGGGCAAACTTCCCCAGTTGCTGCACTAAATGTTACTCATTTACTCCACATGCACAGAGGGAAGTACTCTAAGCTCATACATAGGTCAAGGGAACCCAGAGTCTTTTACTGTGCAGTAGGCTTCCAGTAGACCAGCGAGGACCGTGACAAACACAGGTAGAACCCAGGTCTTACCTGGCACCATACAGAGTTCACTTGGTGAAAATTTTTATTTAAAAGATCCATGAGGTTGAGGAATGTCTTGTCGTTGTATTGGAATCGCTCGTTGAAAAGAATGGAACAGATCACGTTGCAGGGAGCACAGGCCAGGATGAAGGTGGGGTCAAAGGGCTGAGCTAGTGGGGGAAAGAATTTCAACACTGAGACTTGTCTGCAGTGCTAAGGATTGAACTCAGGGCCTTGCCCATGCCAAGCGAATCTCTCCTACTGAGCTATAGTTCCAGCGCCTTAACAATGGGCATTCTAGTCATCCTAAATTAGGATTCCAAGAACTGGTCTCTTTTCAAATATATGCATATGACTTGCTCCTCCAAACTTCCTTAATTAGGATGTAAACATCCTCTAGTCATATTAATTAACATACATGTTAGCATATATAGTACATATGCTGTTAATACATTCCATTGATCTTGTAATAGCATGAGCTACTATATGCTCTATATAGTATTATACTACAATTATAACACATTTTGTTATTATATATTACAATAATGGCAACAAGCAATGTCACAGAGCATTTATAATATATTGGATATTATGTAAATGTTTTCCCTGTATCATAAAAATCTTTCTGTTGGGTTTGATTTGCAGCCTGATTTTTTTTCAAATAATGAAAATGTATCTTAGAAAAATGTAGTCATATGTCCAAATGTACTTCTAGTCAAGTGCCACTGTTGGAATGCGAATCCATCTGAGGCATGGCAGAGTCCTAACTAACAGCTTTGGGGATGATGTTCCTGTTCTGGCTGATGTCTTCCTAGACTGGGTAGACCTTGGACTAAGGGGCCCCTCAAGGAGGAGCAAGGATTAGGGATAGGCTATAGGTTTCACCTTCTGTTTTTTGTAATTCCTCCACAAGGCACCGGGCTTCCTCCTGCACCCTCTCCTCCAGGCTTCTCTTTCCCATCCCAAAGTTCTTCAGTGTCATGAGGGAGAAGCGTCGCAGGAGTTTCCACCTCTCTCCATTACTGAAAACAATTCCTGGGCAATGAGACAGAACAGAGAGGGTCTGGTATCCCAGAGCCCAACTTCCTTACGGCTCCTCTCGTGCCTGCCCTGACTGTCTGTGCTCCTTACGGACAGAGAGCAAGCAGGGCAAAGCACTCAGAGTACAGAGCTACCATCAAAAGGAGGCAGAAATGAACACAGAGGGTTGTTGGTGGGGGAAGAGCAGTCCTAACTGTGGGAGGGACTTTTATCTGGTTCCGTTAAAAATCATCAGAACTGCCATACGATCTCATGGAGTTCTGTTCTGACACTTGTCTTAGTCAGGGTTTCTATTGCTGCCATGAAACACTATGACCAAAAGGCAAGCGGGGGATGGAAAGGCTTATTTAGTTATCCTTCCAGATCATCTAAGGAAGCCAGGACAGGAGCTCAAGTCAGGCTGGAACCTGGAGGCAGGAACTAAGGCAGGTCATGGAGTGGGTGTTGCTTACTGGCCTGTTCTTCATGATTTGAGCAGCCTGATTTCTTATAAAACCCAGTACTACCAGCCCAGGGATGGTACCACCCACCATGGACTGGCCCCTCCCTCCCCCATTGATCACTAATTGGGAAAATGCTTTAAACTGGATCTTATGGAGGCATTTCCTCAACTGAGGCTCCTTCCTCTCTGATGACTCTAGCATGTGTCAAGGTGACACACAAACACATCACTATCAGACCACAAATCTTCCTTTCTGGTTCACCTCTAAGATCTACATTAAAAAGCATAAATAACTCTAAAAGTCCCACAGTCTTTACAAATTCAAACGCATCAAAATTTCAATCTCTTTAAAAATCCAAAACCTCTTTTTTGTTTGTTTGTTTGTTTGTTTTTGTTTTGTTTTGTTTTGTTTGTTTTTTTCGAGACAGGGTTTCTCTGTATAGCCCTGGCTGGCCTCAAAGTCAAGAAATCCACATGCCTCTGCCTCCCAAGTGCTGGGATTAAAGGCATGGGCCACCACCGCCCGGCCCCAAAACCTCTTTTAAAAGGTCAAGGTCTTCCAGCTGTGGACACCTGTAATAATTAAAATTAGATTAAATACTTTCTTTAAAAGGGAAGAACCAGGGCACAGTCACAATCTGAACCAAACCAAACTAAACTCCAATAATATAAATAGCTCAATATCCAGTGGCTAGGATCCACATGTGATCGTCAGAGTTCTTCCAAAGGGCTTGGGTCACTTCTCCTGCTCTGCTTTCTGCAGCATATAGTTTGTCTTCTATGCTCTGTCTGGCTCCACGCCACTGCTGCTGCTGTTCTTGGTGGTCGTCCCATGGTACCGGCGTCTTCAAAACTGCTGGGGTCCCTTGCTGCCACTGGGCTGCACTTTCACCAACAGCCTCTCATAGGCTTTCCTCATGGTGCCAAACCTTAACTTACCTCCATGACCTCTTCAGTCCTGAGCCTTCAACTGCCACTGAGGCTGCACCTTCACCGATGGTCTGTCCCAGCCTCTCACAGTGCTAAACATCAGCTACTCTCCATGGTCCCTTCATGCTTTCAAAACCAGTACCACCTGGGTGACTCTTACACAGTAACAAGTCCAGCTCCCAGCAGCATGAGGTGCAGCCATGGCTACCTCTGGAACATAAGCTTCTCTGTGCTCTCAGGAAACTTCCCAGAAGGTTTCATCTCAGTGATACTGGTCTCCTCCTCCTCCTCTTCCTCCTCCTCTTTCTCCTCCTCCTTTCCCTCCTCCTCCTCTTTCTCTTCCTGCTCTTCCTCCTCTTCCTCTTCTCCTTCTCTCTTCTTCATTTTTTAAAAATTATTATTTTATTTATTTACATTCCAGCTGTTGCCCCTTTCCTGGTTTCCCCTCCCATAGTTCCTCATCCCATTCCTCCTCCCCCTTGCTTCCAAGAGGGTACTCCCCCATCCCTGGGGTCACGGAGGCCAGACTAGGCAGATCTTTGCTATATATGTGCCAGGGGCCTCAGACCAGCCTCTCAATCTCTGCTAATTTCTTAGTTCCAGTTAGCCAGCATCAATTGTCCCAATAACACAAAGGTTTCACTTTACAAGTTCTGGGATCCTGTTAATCACAGCTGATTGTTCAGCCAACTAATGGAAACTAATTCTGGTGAGCAAAAGAAGAAACTAAAGATTTGAACGCTTGCCACTAGCAATGACATATATATAAATTTTTAGAGATCAAAGAAGTAGGGAAAATATTGAGTTGATAATTACCAGGAAATACTCCAACAATTTGATTAGTTATATACACATTGTAGCAATCTATAGCAATAGTTGTTTAAAGGCAACAGAAAGTCAGTTAGAGTTTTAGCAGATATTCCATTGAGCAAAATATTATTCACTGAATTGCTCCCCTCCCCAAACATACTTTGGTAAACTAACCCCCAGTATCAGTGAATGTGATCTGACTTGGACAGGCTCTTTATAGAGATAATCAAGTTGAAATGAGGTCATTGGATAGACCCTAAACCAGTGTGACTATCCTTATAAAATGGGGACATTTGTGTGCACGTGTGCACACACACACACACACACACACACACACACACACACACAAACATGATGTCACATGAACACGAACAAAGAGGTTAAGGTGATCTAGCTACAAGCCAAGGTGTATTAAAGATTGCCAGAAAACCCACCAGGAACTGGAGGGATGAAGCCGATGCTCTTCCTTGGCTCTCCAGAAGGAACCGACTTGCCAGCCCCTTGGTTTCACTCTCCTGATCTCTACTGTGGGACAAGGTTGTTTTGCTTTAAGCTACCCATATTTGGTGCTTTGTTACGACAGCAGTAAGGAACTGAGACACAGGGAAAGGGAAACATAAGTTAATGGGTTTGTCAGGTTTTTCGTCAGAACACAGAAGGTAGGAAAAGGGAGAGCTCACTGTTTCCTTCCCACTGCATGCAGCTAAGGGTCAGTCGGGAAGTCAACAGGAAAATTGCAAGCTGCTTTTCTCAGAGTTGCAAAACCTGCACATTTTAGGCCAGTAACTACCCCCCACCCCCAGCTCAATCCAGCCCAGCCACTTCCAGCTCAGTCTCCTGGTACAACCAGCATCCTGTATTAGTACATATAGTTAGAGATTTGTAATACACTTTGAGAAGAGTTATTGCTCTTTACCTGGGATTCAAGGTTTATAATTTCAAATGCCTTGAGAGGGACTCTTGGCTTTTCTTTTATTGTATAACATTTAATGCATATAAAGGACAGTGTAGCACATGCCTAAGTCTTGAAATAGAATAAGATGAATCCCCTGTGAATCTGTATCTCACTGAGTGGGAATATGACTGGGATTGTCATGGCTACTCACAGGCTGCTCCTCTCACCCTCCCTTCTCCTTCACCATCCAGGCTGTTGCTTAGCTCACAGTACCCGCCCATTCTAGGCTTTGTTAGCTGTTGCCACCACTCTCCCCGCCCCCAAGTTCCCAGGAAGCTACATTCCAAGCACTACTTCTCTCCAGTCCTAGACCTCTGAGTAATGGCTCCTGTTATAAAAGCTTCTCATATTGGTTTAGCTCAGTCATGCTCACAGAATGAATTTACAGGCACACTTAACCTGACTTGATGTTCATCTCGAAGGGGTAATGCAATCTGTTGTGTGATAAAAATTATGTTCTGGTCTTCATCCTTGTTTGTTTGGTTTTTTTTTTTTTTTCTTTTTTGGAGTTTCTAAATCCCATGGGTTTTCAGGATATAAGAAACCTTTCTTTTATTCACTGTTGATATTCTAGATTATGCCCAAGTTTATACTAATGAACTGATTCATAGTGAGCCCTGAATAATTTCAAGATGAAGGCTAGTTATGCCAGAAGACCAGCCAAGTAAGTTGAAAAGGTCGCTTAATATTACCCTGAATTTCTGACCTCAAGACGCTGTAGGAGGCTCTGGTGATAGAGTTAAGACACATGACCAAAGATTGATGAACTGGAAAGCCGGCTCAGTTGGAAACTGCTGACCCCACAAGCGTGAGAATTGAGACCCTGAGTTTAGTACATAAAAAGCTGGGTGCAGCAATCCACAGCTGTAACCCTCGCACAGGAGTGGAAGGAGGCAGAGACAGGAGGATTCCTGAGGCCTGTGGACTGGCCTAGTCTAGCCAATTGGCAAGCTCCAGGTTCAAGGAAAGATGCTGTCTCAAAATATAAAGTAAAAAGCAAGGATGATGGCGGACCACTATAAACACACACACAAACTCATGCAAACACACATACAAACACATGCAAACACACACACAAACTCATGCAAACACACACACA
>JADRCD010212672.1:17635-45390 GCA_019843815.1 Montemys delectorum
ACACACACACAAACTCATGCAAACACACACACAAACACATGCAAACACACACACAAACACACATACAAACACATGCAAACTCACGCAAACACACATACACACTCTTGAACACACAACTCCATCAAGCTTGCTCATGTAATGACATCTCAGGCTACACACTCAGGGCTAACGTGAGCTTCCTGGATCCAGTGCTTCGTTCTTTAAGCCTTCTGCATTTGGAACCCTCTGCGATCCTTTTGATATGTCTTCTCAGTATGTAATGAAACCTTGCCTAGCACCTTCCTAAGTTCTATGAATTATTGTACGGATAATTGAATCTGAAGCAGTCATGGGGGCCCCTTCAATTCTAGCCAGTTGATGAGAAGCGCTAGTGACCCGGCACCTCTAAGGGTCTGTCTGGCATTTGTAGTGAGGCCAGTCTTGTTGGGAACTATGCCTTCACGTATGGTATGTTTAATGACTCTGGGCCATTTGCATTGGAATCTTATCACAGCATTGCAAGCATGTAGTTAGTTGCTATGTGCAAACTAGACACAGAGTAAGTTAGTAATCAGATGTCTTTCCCCTAAATACCCAGGGGTCAAGGGAGGTTCACCTGCATTTTGGTTTGAAACGTACCAGATCCCTTCAGGTTATCGTCGATAATGGGCAGAGGTCCTCTCCCAAGGAACTCATCACCTTGATTGAGTAGGGCTTCCTTCACCACATCATAGCCATGTAGGACCACAGTAGGCCAGGATCCAAAGTACAGAGTGTAAATAGGCCCGTACTCTTTGGCCAGCTGGAAGGAGACAGAAGCAATTGCGCAAATGATGTTGTGAAATCTCTTTATTGGAAGCTTGGAAGTGAGTTTTGCACAGGGTTGGCCTTTGTTCCATGAGTCTCATTTTAGGAATTTAACCCTAAGTATCCAGTCTATTTTATTCCTTCATTTGTACATGCGACCTTAGTCAGCAAATTCTCACTAAGCGTCTGGACTACCACAGATACTGAGCACCCTAGGAGCCATTGTAGAAGTTACAATCTACTGGAAGTGAGAGGGAAGAAACAGTCACGTTTGGGGTAGGATATATCCAACACACATTCTATACATGAATGAAAATGTCCTTATATAGCATAGTATATATAGACATGGTGATTGCACAATGACTATACATGGTGAAAATTTTGAAAAAAGAAACAGCCAAATAAATAACATCTGTCATCCAAATGATGCACAGTTCTATGGCAATGATAAAGAATGTGGTCCTGGGGGACAAAGAAGAGCTTAATAAAACAACACAGGGAAAGAGTTAAAAGATGATACCAATTATATTAAACAAAAGATGTACATACACACGGAATGGAATTTTTCTCAGTCATAAAGAAGAATTGAGCTACGTCATTGCAGGAAAACCAATGCAACTAGAAATAGTCATATAAATTAATTGAGTCAAGGGAGGTTGGGAACTACGACTGTGACCCTTACCTACATTTCTACACCCCCCCTTTATAGAAAACTTCTGTGCATATATATTTATTATGTTTATGATATATAAAGTATTATATATGTATGATGTGTGTGCAACTATGTGGGGACTGCATATTCCATAGCATATGTGTGGAGGTCAGAGGACAGTCATGGGTGTCAGTCTTTTGCCTAATACCTTGTTTAAGGCAGAGTCTCTTTATTGTTTGCCACAATACTGTATCTGCCAGGCTATCTAAACCGCAAACTTCTGGGGAGTCTCCTGTCTCTGCCTTCCATCTATTGCAGGAACATGGTGGTTACAGACACACACCAGCTGCGCTCTGCCCACACTCCTGCGCTCGGCCTGCAGGCCTGCACTCCTGCGCTCGGGCCTGCACCCCTGCGCTCAGCCCGCACCACTGTGCTCAGCCTTAGATGGTTCTAAGGTTGCTTGGCAAGAGCTTTATCACTAAAACATTCCCTCAGCCCCAACAAACAGATATTTAGATGTAAATTTGTGTTTCGATACTTTGTTTAAGACTTGAACATGTTTCCTTTCATTGGTGGGTTCTGTATTTTATACAGACACATAAAATCGTATGTAGACAGATGACACTAAAGTAGAAGTTAACTGTCCAGGGAGACAAGGAGGATTAGTGGGCATGGGGCAGGAGGAGAAAGAGGACAGTGAGGTATGGGAGGAGTGTGTTCACAGCATATTGTATCCTTGCATAGAAGTGGCCTTCCATGACCCAGTATAATAAAACATTTTTATTCTGTTTGTTTGTTTGTTAGGTTTGGTTTTTGTGGTGGTTTGAATGTACTTGGCCCGTGAGAAGTGGCACTATCAGGAGATGTGGCCTTGTTGGGCTAAGTGTGTCCTTATTGGAGGACGTGTGCCACTGTGTAGGCAGGCTTTGAAGTCTCTATGCTCAGGCTCTGCCCAGTGCTGAAGTGTAACCCCCCTTCCCCTTCCCCATCACCACCACCATTCCCCCACCCCCCCACCCAGCTGCCTGTGGAAGATAGTCTCCTTCTGCCTGCCTTTGGGTCAAGATATAGAACTCTTTTGACTCCTCCAGCACCAAGTCTACCTGCAGGCTGCCATGCTTCCCACTATAATGATAATGGACTGAACCTCTGAAACTGTAAGCCAGCCCAATTAACTGTTCACCTTTGTAAGGCATTGGTCATAGTATCTCTTCGCAGCAATAAAACCCCTGATTAAGACAGTTTCCTTGTTGTTTGTGGTTCTTGTGTCTAAGAGGCTCAAAGGAGTGACAACTCCTTCATTGTTTTCCTCTGGCTCCCTGGGGTTTCTCTTTTGTCCTTTGTTCTCCTTTACTCCCCCAGACCCCTCTCAGCTTCCTCTCAAATGGTTAGCCAGTTCTGACATCTTCTACCATTCCTTTGTATTTCCAAGGATGGAATCTGCCCGACCTAGAGAGTACTTCTGTATTTTGGGGTCCAGCCTGCCTGGCCTTCCTCTCCCAACCCCTCTTTGAGGTGATGACTCTTCTTTGTAGCTTCCAGAGATAATGGGAGGGGCGGGCAGAGAGTTTCCACCTGCACCCACCACAGCAACTGCTCACTCACCTGAACCTGCGCCCTTGTGCATGGTTTTCTGTTACTGTAAATGGCTCTTTATGCTGAGGGTGGGCAATTTCCCAACATGTGCATAGTCCCTCATGGAAAGCTCTGAAAAGTTGTCAAATCTGCTATATTTGGTCCCCCCTTTAACGGCAACATTAACCCTTAACAACAATACTGGACTGAAAACTTCTTTCTTGAAGCTCCTTTCAAAGTTCTACTTCACTGTCTCATTTTATTGGGCAGGCCACTGGTGTTGACATGGTTAAAATAGTTCATCTAATGTATCCTTCTCTTGGGCTCCAAGACACCCTACTCCTGGTGGCTATTCTTACCTCACTGGCTCCTCCTGTTTAGCTCTCCTTGACACTTCTATCAGGATGACCCTTTATTGGGGTGACCTTGAGATTACACCTCAGTCAACCCATTCCCATATGATCTCATCCAATTTCATGACTTTAAGTACATTCTGCCTCTTGAATTTTAAAAGTGTAAATTTGGGCTGGGCGGTGGTGGCGCATGCCTTTAATCCCAGCACTTGGGAGGCAGAGGCAGGCAGATTTCTGAGTTCAAGGCCAGCCTGGTCTATAGAATAAGTTCCAGATCAGCCAGGGCCACACAGAGAAACCTTGTCTAGAGAAAAAAAAAAAGAAAGAAAGAAAGAAAGAAAGAAGTGTAAATTTGGGCTCAGCCCCCAACATTTAAGTTTCATATGTTAAATTGCCTGCTCACATATTGACTCCGATCATCAGTGTGTCTTTGAAACAGTATCTCTAAGACTGAGCATTTTGTATACTCTATCTCCCTAATATCAAATAAACAAAAAAGCCTGATCCCATAGTCTCTCCATCTTATTCTGTGGCAATTGCTCAGCTGAAACCTAGCAACCATTCTTAATTCTTTATCTTATACCTCTCACCAAGCCTGAGAACAGACCCTGTTGACTCTGTCCCGCAGATACAGTTAGATCTAGCCACCCCTCCTAACCTCCTCTGTTCTTACACTAGCCCAAGATACCACCACCTCCCCTGGATGATTGTCACACAGGCAGCCTGCTTCATTTTAAGTCTATTTACAATCTACCCCTAACTACAAGTCCACAGAGCCATGTGCTTAAAACGTAAGATGTATTGCGTCACTCCATCTAAAACCTCTGCTGTCCTGTCTTTTGGAATAGAAGCCAACATGCTCCCAGCGGCCCTCAAAACATCACTCTTCTGAACTTAGCACTATGGCCGAGTGCTGCTCGTTCTCTTATTTCAGCTGCACTCACCTCCTCGATATGCCTTGACTCTGCCAAGCGCCCTTTGCTACAGAGCACGGGAACTTTGTTCCTCTTAGTAGAATGCACTTTTCTCAGGTAAACTTGATGGCTTTAACCCTCATTTTATTTGGCAGTTTCTTACAAAACTAAGCATATGAGGACTACACAAAAACCTACATATGGATGCTTATAGCCATTTTATGTGAAGTTGCCAAAGGTAAATGGATACACAGGCTGGGATGATTCAGACAGAAATGGCAGACAGACAAGGAGGGATGCTTAGATGCGTACTATTAAGCAGACGATAACAACGGGAAAAGGATTCATGGCGTGTGACTCATCTCCATGACATTTTAGGAAATGCACAACTATGGAGACAGTAGGAGAGCCATGGTTGCCAAAGCAACGCAGGAAGTTCCAGGACAGGGAAACTGTTCTGCCATTTTAAGGGCAGATACACACCGATCTAAGCAGGCAGTGGGATTGCCAGCACCCACGTAGTCTGAGTAGGACCAAGAGATGAGTGCTTAACCTGGAGGCAAGCACCCTAGGATGAAAGCCCCTTACCTTGGAAAGCGATGCGGGGATGTCCTTGAGGTTCAATTGCAGTATATTCCCAATAATGGGAAGTGGAGTGGGGCCAGGGGGCAGCTTCCCCCCAGTGCGCATTTTTGTCCACACTGAAAGGAGGCTGAGGCACATCACAGAAACCAGGAGAGCAAGCGTAGTGAGTCCCAGCAGCTCCATTTCAGCCCTGGGATATTAACCCAAGCTGTTAACAACCCTGTTGTAAGCAAAGCTTAAGCCCGAGTAAGTGGTAGGTGGGCGTTCCCTGCCTGGGCAAAGGCTACTCGGAGTTCTGGACTTGGGCAAAAAAACAAAACAGAATGGGGTTGGGTTTGTTTGCTGGGGCCTGAGATCAAGAAGGGCTGCTGCTTTTCCTTTTACTCAGAAAGTCCATATTTTTCTTCTTCTTTGTCTGTATAGGATGTGTGTGCACGTGCGCATGCGCACGTAGGTCAGAGGACAACCTTGGATGTTGGTTCTTGCTCCCTACCTTGAGATACATTCTTTATTGTTTGCCTTTGCATTTGCTAAGCTATCTGGCAGTAGAACTTGTAATTATTCTACCCTCGGCTTCCCATCTTGCCACCTGAGCACCAGGATCCCAGACGCACACTACCACACCCAGCTTTAGCTTTACATAGAGGTGGAGATTCAAACTCAGGTCATGCTTACACAGGGAATGCTTCTCCCTTGAGCCATCTCCCTAGCTCTTGTGTTTTCTAAGACTCAGTGTTTCTTAGCACTGAGAGCTCATTACATACAAAGCTGCATTTTATATTTCATAGGTTTCTAAGACCACGAAATAATTATATTCACAAACTACAAATAAGAAGCTAGGTTGCGTGCTCTTAGATGGTTTGGAAGAGTTTTCCTTGGAGAACAGATCTCTCATCAGTCAGTCTTTTGTGTCCGTCAACCAGTAATTGAACAAAACATGGTGTAGACCTAATTCATCCTTAAGAAGGGATGAAATTCTGACATGTGCTACAAGGTAGAATAAGCATGAGAATTCTAGGCCAAGTGAAAGAGCCAGATACAAAGGGAAAATTCTTGTGTGATTCCACTCATATGGAGTATCTCAAATGGGCAAATTAATATGTTCAGGGAGTGGATAAGAGAGGTTACTATGAGCCAGGCAGTAGTGGCGCATGCCTTTAATCCCAGCACTTGGGAGGCAAAAGCAGGTGGATTTCTGAGTTCCAGGCCAGCCTGGTCTACAGAGTGAGTTCCAGGACAGCCAGGGCTACACAGAGAAACCCTGTCTCGAAAAACAAAATAAATAAATAAATAAATTAATTAATTAATTAATTAAAGAGAGGTTACTATGGGTTGGAGGAGGAGGGGAGAGGAGGCCACTGTGTCAGAGGTTCAGAGTTTCTGTTTGGGATGTTAGAAAGCTTCTGAAAATGTTGATAACACTGGTGGTTATACAGCACAGCGCGTGTACCTAATGTCACTGAATTACACACTGTAAACATAGCAAAATGGCTTTTTTTCTTTAAATGAGATTTTGCTATGTGGATTGGCTGCTTGAACTTGTAGTAATTCTCCTGCCTCAGACTCTTGAACATTGGGACTACAGGACCCATGTCATACCAGGCTAAAATGGTAAAATTTATGTTGTAATAAATTTTACAACACTAAAAGAAAGTGTTGATAGTTGAGAAGTTATCTTGTTTTTAATTTGTATATAAAATGATCAATCTCTGTTGAGGCTGGGTTAGCCTTGAACTCACCCTCAATCGTAGGCTCTGGAGCACTGAGATTACAAGCGTGTACCACACCACCCTTAGTTCTTTAAAATAATAAATCTCTGGCTGTTCTTTGAGTATATGGCTGTTTCATGGTCTAATTTACTGATTTTAAAAATCTAAAAATAAGGGCTGGTGAGATGGCTCAGCGGTTAAGAGCACTGACTGCTCTTCCAAAGGTCCTGAGCTCAAATCCCAGCAACCACATGGTGGCTCACAACCACCCATAATGAGATCTGATGCCCTCTTCTGAGATGTGTCTGACAGCTACAGTGTACTTATTTATAATAAAAATAAAACTTTGGGCTGGAGCGAGCAGGGCCGACAGGAGCAAGCAGAGGTCCTAAAAGTCAATTCCCAACAACCAGATGAAGGTTCACCACTATCTGTATATGTATAAATAAATAAATCTTTTTTTAAAAATCTAAAAATAAGTCTGCTGTAAAAATGAAAGGTAAATGTGTGTTGTACTAGAATTCTTAGTTGAATAGTTTCCTCTTGGCTCACACGTGCCTCAGTGCCAGTTCTGTATTGCCCGCAGCAGATCGTCATTTTCTTTCAATTGACAAGTTGATCTTGGTTTTTGTTTTTCACTGAGACGGGTGAATCCACAGAGTGGTAAAGCTGTTCTCAAGCTATCTAATCTATCAAGCCTTGACTATAATCCTGGAAAGCTTTGCTTCCAAATTTTCTTTCTAGTCCATGGAGGAACTCAGGAAGGCAGGACAAGATTTAGGAGGCCCTCCATACTCTACGCTGCCCTTCCCTCCTGACCCTGCATTCGGGACTCCTCTTAAGTGCCCCTATTCCTACCTGTACCCTGTTTATATAGAACTGGTTTCCATTCGTCAAAGGATTTGGCACTGGGATTTCACAGTATCATCTCAACCTTCTTGTAGAAAAGATTACAGCCAGAGATATACTTTAAATACCCTACAGTTTGTTCTTTTATCATGACTAGTAGTATTTAAAATGACAAATTAAAACCAAGAATGCTTTCATGACTCCGAAAGGGAATGCCACACTCATTTCTCTCCTTAGATTAAGGCAACCGCCTACTCTTACATGTATAGACTAGCCTGCTTGAATAGTTGATATAGTTGGACTCTTACAGTATCCTGCCGTCAGTGTCTGTGTTCACTCAGCATGGTTTCAAGGTCTATCCATGCTGTAGCATGTCACTGCCCTACTCCTTTTCATGACGTGACAACAGTCCGTCCAGTCATCAGATGGAGGATATTCTTCAGTGTTCTTGGAATCACTGGGTCATATGATAACTATTTAACATTTCGAGGAACCATCAAAAAGCACTCCAAAGTAAATAATAACCTGCCACCATGTCTAAGGGTTCCCTTTTCTTGCCATCATTTCTTACTGTTAATTTTAGGCAGCCTACTACTGTTCTTCTCTAAAAGTGAATGGCACTGTATTACTGTATTTCTGTTGCTGTGCTAAAACACCAGGACCAAAGGCAACTTGCAGGGAAAGGCTTGGTTTCATCTTATAACTCATAGTCCATCTTCCAGGGAATTTGGGGCGGGAACTTGGAGGTAAGAACTGATGTCTGGAGAAGTCACGGGGCAATGCTGCTTACTGACTTGCTTGCCACGCTTGCTCAGCTCATTTTCTTATAGCTCAGGGGTGGGACTGCCCAGTGAGCTCCCCTCCGCCCACATCTATCATCCATCAATAAAATGTACCACAGACCAATTATTGGGGATCTTTTCACAATTGAGGTTCCTTCTTCCAAAATTATTTTATCTGGTGTCAAGCTAACATAAAATTAGCCAGTTCAGACATCAAACACTTAAAACATTGACTTTATGAGTCATTGCCTATATGCATGCAAGGGCACACTTGTAGTGTCCACAAAGGCCAGAAGAGTGACAGGTCTCCTGGAACTGGAGGTACAAAAAGGTTGTGAGCTACCCTGTTGGTGTTAGGAACCAAATCCCAGTCCTCTGGAAGAGCTCTTAACCACTGAGCTATTTCTCCAGCCCCAACACTGAGCATTTTACACATTCCTAATGGACATTGTGTATGTTCCCAGAGATCCCCGGGTTGAGATAGTTTTGCTAACCCAGGGTGCTAAGCTTGTGCTTCAGTGGACTGGTTTTTCACTTTTCTAACACCAGGTTCATGCTGTTTAGGTGTTCTTACCTTAAAGAGTTCACTCTCTCTCGAGACTGTTGAGTCTAAGAAAGCAGAGGTTGTCTTGCTGGTTGGTCTATTAACTTTACAGCTAGCTATCCGGACACACACCAGGTTATTCTTTAAATTTTTGCTGAAATTTAACTTCGTGATCAAACTGCTTCTTTTGTTGGGACAGGAGGGTTGCTGTCTTCATCGAAAAGTTTATTTGGAGGTCACCCCACAGTAATCATTTATGCTCATTTCTCACTGAAGGTTGTCCCTTGGGGTACTAATTCTCGTGCTGGGTTGAGCATGTGTGTGGACTGACTACAGCTTATGGTCTTGAGGGATTCCTAAAGTAAAAGCTGTTGAGGTGTTTGCATGAAGTGAAGAGGCAACCAGGGGAAAGTGAGGTGACATCTGGTGGAACTGTCCAACACAGACTTAACTCCAATGCAGGAGGAAGTAAGGCTGAACACAACTGGAGGAATCAAATACCCAGTTGCTCTGAATGTCCCTTATATGCCTTAATTGCAATTGGCTTAATATAGCTATTAAGATGCAAATCCTGGCTTACCAGTAAGTAGAGAAATTTTGGAGAGAAAATCAGTTGAAACAATTTTTCTGCTTTCTATTCATGCACCAAACACTTACTTTATTTATGTAAGCTGTCCCCAGGAAGGGGTGTGATCTGGGGAGGGGGACTTTTTCAGCCAACATAACTTTATACTACCGGAGCAGGAAGGCTGGTCATTCATGATGACCATTTTTATGCTATTCAGTTCCATTTGGTTCATGGAATGGGAGAGTGCTGTTTGTCCAGGCTCTAAAGGGTGCATGCTTCTGCAGTCAGCTGCTATTTTGACCAGCTCCTCTAGAGAGCACTTCTTCCTAGGCCTAGAGGGCAGAGAAAGCCAAGCCATGGGTCACTGCTTAACATGCTAAGCAATCAGTCATCCTTTCTCCTGGCCTTCATTTAGACTATACATCCTTTGAAATCTCTCCTAAAATCAGAGCCTTCACTGTCCTAATGGCTTCAGTGAGCAGGGTTGAGGTTAAAGACCCTGGATCTATGGTATAGCTCAAAGCTTTACTTTGCACCTCGTTATTTATGTGGTTTTTGGGTCATGTGATCGTTCTAAACCCCAGCTGTAAGCCAACAGCAGAACCTCTTATGGTTGTGAGGATTCAAAAAGAGAATGCCTGCAGATGAGGACCTGTGCTTGTAAGCAGAAATGTCTATTAGTAGGGGCTTGCAATGAGAAGGCTCTCATGTCTCCTGGTACTGTTGAGGTGAGGGAATTGCATTTTAAATGTAATGTGACTTTCCCATCGCCCCAAACATATTGCGTCACCACCGTCTTCAGCTGGCTGCCTTCCATTCATCATTTGAAACTTGGCTCAGATCACACGTCGCATCCTAGAAGCCACCAGATTCTGCGGATGGTCACTGAACCTGCTGTGTTTACTTAAACTGTCCCACCTCACCTCCAAGGATATATGTCTTTTTTGTTGCTCTAGCGACATAGTAGGTGTCTACTAAATACTTACATGAGACTACAGTTTTTACTTCTTTCTTAAGAGACTTGAAGTGCTTATCATATAGATCATTCACTTGCTTGGGTAGTCACACCAAGGTATTTTATATTATATGTGACTATTGTGAAGGGTGTCGTTTCCCTAATTTCTCAGCCTGTTTATGTTTTGAGTAGAGGAAGACCGCTGACTTAATTTTATATCTAGCCACTTTGCTGAAGTTGTTTATCAGGTTTAGGAGCTCTCTGGTGGAATTTTTGGGGTCACTTAAGTATACTATCATATCATCTGCAAATAGTGATATTTTGACTTCTTCTTTCCCAATTTGTATCCCTTTGACCTCCTTTTGTTGTCTAATTGCTCTGGCTAGGACTTTGAACACTATATTGAATAGAGAGAGTGTGGACAGCCTTTCTAGTCCCTGATTTTAGTGGGATTTCTTCAAGTTTGTCTCCATTTAGTTTGATGTTGGTTACTGGTTTGCTATATATTGCTTTTACTATGTTTAGGTATAGGCCTTGAATTTCTGATCTTTCCAAGACTTTTATCATGAAGGGGTGTTAGATTTTGCCAAATGCTTTCTCAGCATCTAATGAGATGATCATATGTAGGTTTTTTGTTTGTATATATAGTAGATTATGTTGATATATTTCTGTATATTGAACCATCCCTGCATCCCTAGGATGAAGCCTACTTGATCATGATGGATGATTGTTTTGATGTGTTCTTGGACTCGGTTTTTGAGGATTTTATTGAGTATTTTTGCATCAATATTCATAAGGGAAATTGGTCTGAAGTTCTCTTTAAGTTCTCTTTCTTTGTTGGGTCTTCGTGTGGTTTAGGTATAAGCATAATTGTGGCTTCACAGAATGAATTGGGTAGTAGTGTTCCTTCTGTTTCTATTTTTGAAGATTAAAAAAACCCCAAAACTAGTAAAAAATGAATTAAAAGAAATAACATCGAAGACAGGTAATATTTCCAAAGAAACATGGTTATCATAGTCCCTTTTGTGCCATAAAGGTATTATAATCAATATAAATTGGCTCTTGGTAATAGAAGCTAGGAAGGCCTAAGACGGAAGGACAGCAGTTAGCTGTCTTCTACCAGGACTTCAGCAAATATTGGTTTTCTCTTAGCATTCTTTACAAAAGCTAGGCTAAAGATTCTTCAAATTCCTAAGTTTTGTTTTCTTTAAAAATTCCATCTTTATATCATTTCCCACCTTGCGTTTTGCTATCTGCAGTTAAAAGGAGCAAAAGCAGCTGCTTCGAGAGTATACACTGAAATCTTTTCAAATAGAGTGGGGAGTAGTCATTGCTAGAGTATCTACTGAGCATGTGCCAGGCTCTGGGCTCAATCCCCTGCACAACAAAGAATGGAAGTAAGGTCTTCCACTAAATCTTAGGGCGAGATCCTAAGCTTCCTCTTCCAGAATGCCTTGCCACACAGAGGTTTTCCTTTTCAGCTCAGAATGATGACCTTTCCCCCCAGCTCCCAACACTTAGCTCCTATTTCTGCACCCTCAGAGCAGTCTCACCCACCCTATCTGTGCTGAAAAGCCACCTTTCCTACAGCCCTCCTTGCTGATCCCTCACAAGAACATATCTTGATGTTCTGGCTCATGGCAACCAAGCTGTTTCCAGGCGGCTTCTCCAAATGCCTCTACTCATTATTCAACTCCAAAACTATGGCCGGGCAGTGGTGGCGCACGCCTTTAATCCCAGCACTTGGGAGGCAGAGGCAGGTGGATTTCTGAGTTTGAGGCCAGCCTGGTCTACAGATTAAGTTCCAGGACAGCCAGGGCTACACAGAGAAACCCTGTCTTGAAATACCAAAAAATAAAATAAAATGAAATAAAACAAAACTATGTCCACATTTTCAGATATTTACTACAGCAACACTCCACTCCTCTGGAACCAATTTCTCCTTTTTGTTCATCTTGCATTGTTCTAAAAGAACATTGTCAACCGGGTAATTAATGACAAACAGCAATCTCTCACAACTCTGGAGGCTGGAAATCCAAAATTGAGGACAATACCTGCTGAACATGCCTTCTTGCTGTATCATCGCACAGCAAAAAAGCAGAATATAAGAAACAATAAGAGGGCGAGGGAGGAAAAGGGAAGGAGGGGGGAATACAAGCACACAAACAGGGACGAAATCCCCTTAAATGAACTCATTCTTGCCACAAAGATCTTAGTCCATTCACTGCACTGTCTCCAGTCTCTGGGCTCTCTCAGAGAGAGACTGGTGGACTAGAGGCTGTTCCTAGCACATGCCTTTTGAAGAACATACTCAAGCCATAGCACACATTAAGAAAAACAAGACAAGTGTCATTATGAGTTATGGTCTATGTAACTAAAGGACACCAGGAGTGAGAAATTGACTGTTCTAAATGGTTACACAAAGACAAGAGAGCAGGAGAAGATCAAGACACTGGTCTGGGTTACTGGAATGTCTCTTGAGGTTGTGGCCAATGTTAAAATCTAGTTATCTTACACCTTGGCTCCTGAAGACAAATATCAATGTGTTTTATTTCATGCTCACAATCATCAAGTACTGTGTCATTCTCTACTACGGGAATTTCCAGGCTATTCAGAGACAGAAACATACTGGTTTCTATAGATAAGATAAACTAACATACCCCGGAAGTTACCATATGAAAATTACTATACTAGGTATAACTTATTTTGCTCAAGAGATGTCCTGCAAGAATGAGTAAGCCGTTTAGAAATAGCTAGTAATTTCCCATGATTATTTCATAAGTCTTCATTCATATGGACTTATACATAGCTTCTAAGTCCTTTTGTTAGACCTAACTACATTTTCCTGTACTTCATAATCATCTTTTCATTTTCATGAAACAAAACTGATAAGGTCTCAAGGATCAAACACTATCTCAACAGCTAGAACCACATACAATCCCCAGGCAACAATATAGCCATGGTCACCGCCTTCATAGAGTCTAGGTTTACGTGATGATGGTCTCCAGGCAGTAATGAAGCAGGGTGACTATTCACACTGGGTAAATGGATGCTAACTCTGAGCACAGTTCAGGGTGAACTCTCTGAAGTGATGAGGAACCAATACTTAGGAGTTGGCAAAGGAGGGCTGGTGCCACAAGAGAGTTAAAGTAGGCCAGGCCAGGACATTACAAAGGGAAATAGAGGGAAGGCACATTCACAGATCTTAGAGAAGGGTTGGAAAGGATAGCAGTCGGATTACAAAGCTCCTGGGCCACACACACTGGACTTAATCATTTTAAAGCAAGTAGGAGTCACAACTGCTAATTCACTTTCTTAACTCATCTTAACACCAAAGCCTATAGAATAACGACTTCAAATTAGCTACAGCTCCCTGGTCTGTGGCAGCTAATGTGGGATAGTATGGCGCAGTCCCAGAAGCCAAATAAAGGGACTCCTTCCTGGGACCTCCCAACTACTATTCCTTGCTAGCCCAGTAGCACTGTTGCAATTGTCTCCCAAAGAGAGATGTTCCCCAGGCGAGAATCTAGGTCCAATCCTGACTCTGAATTAATGAAGTTAGTCATACCACAACACTACCACTTAAGTGTACACAAGCTGCCTCATGCCTTTTAAAATGGAAATCTGTTTTCCTCCTAGGAAGACTCTAAGGGGCACAATGTCCATCTTTCTTCTTCAATCTCTTGCTATTGATTTATCCCACAAACAATAACAAATTTGATAACAAATTCTAAGAGTTAGGAAAAAGTGGAGATGTTACTTAAAAAAAAATTATACCTAAAGCCAGGCGGTGGTGGCGCATGCCATTAATCCCAGCACTTGGGAGGTGAATCTCCCAGCAGGGGCAGTGCAGAGCTAAAGGGATTGGGAAAGATGACTCAGTCCTGCCAGAGGTCCAATACTCTGGGCACTGACTCAAGTGTCTGTTCTCATGCTCCGCTCTGCCACCAGATGGGCATCTGCATCCCAGTCCTCAGAGAGTTGGGGGTGGGGGGAAGGACAGCTGAGGGAGTCACAGGTTCTCCCTCCTTGGGAATTGCAGGTGACGCTGGACACCGTGGAGGAGCTGAGAACAAATTGGGGGTCCCAGGGCACCACAGTCTGCCCTGAGGCCGAAGGAAAATTGGGGGCAGGGGCAGGAAGCGGCGGCCTGGTGGTTCAGACCCCGGCTAGTGCGAGTGAGGGCGCGTGAGTTCTAAATCTGGTCTCAGGGCTGCAAGCGCCAGGCCCTCATGGCTTATCTAGTTGAAAGGAAGCAAGGTATGGTTGTAAGATGTTTTATTGTAGAAAGGAGAGAGGACATAGGAAAGTAGGGGCTGGCCATTTCCACGTGACCAGAATGGAGAGGGAGAAGGGAGGAAGAGAAGAGAGAAGGGAGACAGAAAAAGAGTTGAAGAGAGAGGTGAAGGGGCAGAGCTGTCTGGGGGTGGGGCTTAGCTGTGGTCCAGATGACCAGGGGTAGAGTCCAGCCAGAATGCTGGGAGCTTAGGGCACAGGCCAGTGGAGTTGGAGGACTCATGTGTCTGGGAACGTGTCTCTACTGTTTCCATTCCTTGTGAAATCTTTCACTGGGTCTCTGAAAGTTAAGAGTCACTCAACCAAAACACAGACTACTTTTTCACGGTCCCACACTAGTAGTCATTATTTTGGAAAAAGTACAAACCTCTACAGTTAAATTCAATCAGCAAACCCACTGGCCCTCTAGTTGAAATAGGCAAGACAGCCTTAGAGCATTCTACAGACAGATTTAGAGCATGCTACAGACAACAGAACAGTATGAAGACATAGAGAAAATAAAACACACACAATCACTGATAGGAAAATAATTTTATTTAGGTTTTTTAAAAAAGTTAACTTTCACATATAAATTTAGACTTAAAGATTACAGTGTATATTTACCAAAAGGAGCATCCCTGAAGGATGGTCAGACTCAGTTCATTGAATGGGCCAGGGAAGCAAGCTCACTCCATAAAGAGCTCACATGGAAGTGCTTTTTTAAATCTTTCACAATGGTGCTTCCCTGTTCCTCACCAGGGCCTAGGACTGGTAAGGAAACCCACAACCATCACTTTGGGGCAACAGCATTTCACTAAACGGGAATAAGAAACATCTCTAGGAATGAAAGCACAAAGCTCAATGATCCAGATATCCCACAGCAATCATTATTTATCTGCAGCAACAATACAACAGGAGTATTTGTATAGTTTAAAAATTCTTGTAAGAAGGGCTAAAGAACATAAAATCTGTTTAAAGGTTATTTCTATAATTAAATGAGAAAAATTATTTTCTCCATATTACAAATGCCTCTACACTATAAGGCCTAGGGGAAAAAACCCATCCAAATCTGGGCTTTCCTTTCTTATTATTAATAAAATGTTTGGCACAACCCTTTAGCTGCCGCGACATCAACAGCTAAAGAGGTTTCAGGAAGTGGCCCCATTACTTTTCTGTCTGGCTTCAACACAGTATACACAAGAGCTGTCAACAAGCTGGGCAGACTCAGGCCTACCTGTGCAGCACTGGATTCCAGGAAAGTTAGTGTGATGGGCAAAAAGGTCTAGATGAAGTGATCTCCTACAGCCAAGGCTTTAACTGTCATCTTCTCAGGGGAAATAAATTCAGTGGCTGCCCAGGAAGTCAAAAGAAGTCTGATCTCCTAGAGGAGGTGAAATTTGGAAAAGCAACTTTGACATCTGCATCCCAGGGAAGGAGACAAAGATGACTAAGGATGCTGTCTAGGTCACTTGGTTCCATACTGTGTGAACTACTTTAAGGAGAGCCAGTGTGTCAGTGACCATGGCCCTAGAACCTTGGCCTTTAGACACAAGTGCTGGGGTGAATGAATGTACCCCAAATCCAGTTTTAAAAATAAAAACTTCCTGCAATTATGATATAATACTGTGCAGTGAATTAGGAATTGCACACTGCTCCTATGTCTGGTTAAAGCCTTGTCCCAGCTTTGGTCCGCCAAGAGGTGATATCTAAGCAGTTGTCTGGCTAAAACCGGGCACTTCAGTCACACATGGGCTGGGGCACTGAGGTTGAGGACATCACTGCATAAGGAAACACAGGACCTCACAGCTTTGGTGCAGTGCAGGCTTTATCCCCCTTAAATTTCAGCGGCTTTCTTTATCTCTGAGTTTACTAATACAATAAACTAGTAATTGGGAATCTCTTCGAGGAACCTCTGGTTAGGTGGCAAAGTGCGTGTCCCTGCAGGCCACCAACCTGACTAGAAAAGCAGAAAGATACAATTTGTATCAAGTAAATGGCTGTTCAACTGGAAGATAATTTCCTAGGAACCCAGATGTCTGACAGTTAATCACATGGAGGAATGCCAGGGTTAGACTTTAAAGAGAGCCTGGGTCCCAAGTATCTGATGACACTTGTCTTCTTTAACTTACCATTTCTAGCCTCCTAGCTCTTGAATGTCTGAGCACACATGTCCCCAGGGACCAATGTAAACATTGTTCAATAGACCTCAGCTTTTAAAAAACACAGCTTGTTGTATAGTGTTTGACATTCCAGTGCAGGCAGTATCTTAGCATCAGACTTTCCCTCATTCATGAGTACCGGTTTACAAAGGAACACATACAGGATACTTGATAAAACTGTGGCTGCAGAGACCATTTGACTGCCAGACAGCTGGGTCTATCCTGTAGTCAGCTGGCAAACCAGGACTATGACAAGAGAATCACAACAGAGCACAAATTCTCTGTGAATCTTAAGAGTCCACATAACCACTGTTCCCACTTAGCCCCTTGGGTCGCATCTTGATATGGAAGAACATTTCCACCTCTTGCATCAACCTGTATTCTCCTTGTTTTGGATGGGGCTCTCTCCAGAGGGTTCAAGAGCCTCCTCAGGGGGAGGGGAGCCTTCTCTTCCAGTCCTAACATCAGAGTATTTCAAAGCACAAGAGGAGTCCACAAACATGTTAGGGATGTTGCTGCCAAAGTAGATCTTACTGTTAGAAGCAATGGCCTGGTACTTCTTGAGCTCCAGATATTCTGGCGTTAATTTGTGCTGTGTGGGGTAAACAAGAACAGAAGAATTAGAATAGTTTGGTGCAACAGTCACCTCTTTCTTGAAGACTCTTTCTCCAGTTGCTCTCCTGAGTAACATGACTCAACTTGGAATGTTTGTCAGTGACCCTATTTCATTTGGAGTGTGGCTATCCTATGAACAGCTAAGCTCTTAACTAAAATTCCTTTAACAAACTCCTGTCTTAATGTAGAATAAGCCATATTTTTTTTTTAATAGATTGGGGATCAAATAACATAGTATTTCTTTTATAGCTTATAAAGTAGTTTACATTTTCTATATCATGTAACTCAACTCAACCAGGAAATGACACAGAATTTCTGATTCTCTTGAGAGTAGTATACAATTCAACAGATCAGTGTTATGGTTTCCAAAGAAAAGCCTAGTTCACAACTGTTTAACCAGGTGTCTTAGTGACTCAACTTTTTCAACAAAATTTGAGAATTGGATATGTCTAGAAATCACCTAAGCTGGCATCTTACCTTTACCCAAAAGTTGGCTGTTTAAATCATTTTTGATAAGATGGATGTTTTGTCAACCACCAGAACTGCTTCTACCAACCTCACATATTTCAGGCTGGCCTCAAATTTGGTATAAGGAAGGGGATGACCTTGAACTTTTAATTCTCCTGTTTTTACCACCAGATTACTGGGATTCTAGATATCTGTCACCACACCCAGGTTTATGTGGTATTAGGAACCAAATTGAGGACCAGCCATACTAAGCTCTCTTATCAACTGAGGTACATCATCTGCCTCACTACTAGTATTTTGTGTCGATATTTTTGACCAAACTTGCTTTTGGTTTAGAACCCATTTCTGTTGTTTCTTATTTTCCCCAGGATTACTCTAGTCATCCGCTCCCTGTCTTGAGTTTGACCTATACTTTGCAGTACTGATCAGTTACTCTCTACACTTCAGCATTTTTAGTCACTGCATCTCCACCCTCTCCAGCTGATTCTAATCCTCTGCCAAAACACTGCAATTAAATCTGATCATACAGTACAACTAAATTACTTTTAAAAGCTGTTTTAATGCACACTGATATCTGAGTAGCATTTCTCAAGATGATATAAAATGACTACCCTTTTCAGAATAAGTTTGATCATCATAATAACATCTTTTATTTTAAAAAAGACACTTTATTTTTGTTTATATGTATTTTTGTGTGTGCACATGTATACATGGCTGTGAAGGGACAGAGAGAGAATCTAACCCCTTAGAGTTAGAGTTTGAGCACCCAGTGTAGGTGCTGGATATTGAACTCTGATCCCCTGAAAGCATAGCAAGCACTCTCAACCATCTCTTCAATCCCAATAGTAAGATCCTGACACTTCCATCTGGCCAGATCTCCAACCACCATTTTGTACTGGTGGATGTGTAAAGTCCCCATCTTGCTTTCATCTGTCAAAATTCCACTCTGTTTCCTCTGAAGTCAAATTTGTTTCTAAATTTACACTGTGGAAATGTGTGAGAGAAGGTGTTAAAACAAGTACTACAGGTGTGCAGTGGGAAGGGAAGGAAGGGAAGGGACAGGGATACAAGTGTACCATAGTACACGGACAACCTTCAATGGTGGAAAAGGATCTCTCCCCAGAAACTGCAGGATGTCTCTGAGAGTAAACAATACATAAGTTTAGCTTCTATCCTGAAAAGCTAACTATCTAGAAAGCTATTGTAAATTAGTTTTCCTCTCTTTCTGTTGTTTTCTCAAAAGACCTTCAACTTTTCTGAGCCCCTCCTTACAGGACAGATGAATGGTTTTATAGCATTTGACCTGTGCTCATGCATCTGCTGGTCTTTATTCCTTACTTTTAGAAAAACAGACAATATTCCCTCCCTGACAATGGGTATCAATATGTCTTGCTACATGTTTGGTCAATGATGGGCTGGCCACTACCCCTTTTCTGACATTGAATACAACTACTTCTACCACTTTCAGAACCCATGAAATCAAATGCACAGCAGAAACAGTTACTAGGGAAGGGCATGAAGAACAGTCACCTTGTTTGAGGTGGCATATTTGTGTGCAGCATAATACTCAGCATCTGCTTTTGCCTTCTCTCGGGCCAGGAATGCAGCATCTAACAAATAAAACAGTAACAATGTTTGCAATGAAAGAAAATTGCCACTCTATTCCCTCATCTGGGGAAGAGTATCTTTTCTTACTGCTTAATATTTCAATTGCTTGCCTCATTTTAAGTTATAAATTTAACAATTTCTAAACTCTCAATCCTCAGGACAGCTCCTTTTTAAGAGGAATTAAAGGTTATCACTGTTAGCCAACAGCTTTTTGAGTTAACTCATTTTCTGTTCTAAGTGGCTCCTTTGTCCTCTACTTCCTTCAACTTCCCTCACCTAGAGCCTTACTCTCTCTCAGGAAGGGGTCAGGCAACACAACCTTAGGCATAATCTAGAATCAATTAACACAGAGAGATAAGATGAAGCAAATATAAGCATAAAGACGGTGGTCTAAGAACATCCACATTAGCATATGCAAGGCCCTGGGTTCAATAACAAACAGATCACTAAGTGATTATAGAGTTTTAGATTTTTTTTCATTACAATTGGACTGTATCTTTTTCCCAGCTAACTTGTTGTTATTGCTGTTGACATGTGACAAACTGGTGGTTTATTATTATGAACATCAAAAAATATTTTGTGTGTTTAATTTATGTATTTAAATTATGTGTGTGAGAAAGTGAGAAACACACACACACACACACACACACACACACAGAGAGAGAGAGAGAGAGAGAGAGAGAGAGAGAGAGAGAGAGAGAGGGGGGGGGGGGGGGGACTGTACCCAAGAGAACATCTGGAGCTATAGAGGCAGTTGAGGATTGCTTACCATGGGTTCTTAGAACTGACCTCAGATCTCTGCAAGAGCAGTGCGTGTTCTTAAGCACCGAGCCATCTCCTCTGCCCTTACTGTGCACATGCCTAAAAGCTTTTCATTTATATTATGTATATGGGTATTTTACCTGCCATGTATCTCTGAGCATCATATGTATACAAGAGGGTGTTAAATTCCCCCTGGGACTGGAATTATAGACAGTTATGAACTATCACATGGGTCTGCATATTGAACCTGGTCCTCTGGAAGAGTAGCCAGTGTTCTTAACTATTAAGCCATCTCTCTAGACACTTATTTTGTTTTAACAAAAGATTTTGAAGAATTCTTATACTTCATCAGAAAATATAGTAAGAGCTAAAGAAGACTCATTGTAGGAAAGGAACTATATTGCTACCAAGTCACAGACTAAAGCAACAACTAAGTTATATAGGTTTTGTTGCTGTTTGCTTGCTTGCTTGCTGTTTGTCTAGATCATCTGGGTAGCTACTTCTTCTACACCAGCATGTCCTATGGCTTCCCTACAAGACACTCAAGAACTGCTCCTGAGGCAGACAGGCAGTTCAGGGCACTCAGAACTTTAGCCTTTTACTGTTGTACCTTCAATCTCAGAAATGCGCTTTTCAGTTTCTTTCTCCATCACTTTCTGTTGAAATCGAATTTTTGCTACTTGCGCAATCTTCTCTGCTTCTATAATAACACAAGAAAGAGAAACACACTTAAGAGTCAGCAGTACAAGGTGTAACATTAATTACATGTGGCTTTAAGGCTAATTCCTTCTGAGGTTTTTCTGTTCTAGAAACACTTGAGAGGAAGGCACTTTCCTTCTTTCTTTACTGTTCTGTTTTGGTAGTGTACACTTTGTGGGAAGAAAGTTACAAAAGGTTAACAGTTTCAGTCCTTCATGAGACTACAGAACAATGGTTCACAGGCTAGAGGTAAAGACCCAGTACAAAAGTGAAGCAATACAAATTCACAGTGACAAAGGACAATGGCATATAGTGGAATGGAAAAACAGAATAAGGGAAATTAAACAAGAGGACATGTTGTAGGAAATAATGGAAATGACCTGGTAGGGATATGCCACAAAGCATAAAAGAAATTACATAGGGATAAATGAAAAAACAAAAACCCCAAAACCCTATATATATAGAGAGTATACAGCCAGCCAACAAGAGAAGACAATAGAAAGCTGTGTTTTGAGTGACAGGATCTACTATTAAGGGGCCATCAAGAATATGACAAAAGGAAAATATCATCAAAGAAGGAAATGAGTTACTTATGGAAACAAATGTTCATAGTGAGCACAGTAACTGCCACATCCAAGTGCACACAAGAAAAACTAAACATCTTTAGTAAACATCTGTCCTAACCAAAGCTCCCCAGACCAAAGAAGAAAGAAAGATTCTAATTACATTTGAAATTCTATCTCCATATTTTTTTTTTTGTTTGTTTTTTGTTTTTTGTTTTTTGAGACAGAGTTTTTCTGTATAGCCCTGGCTGTCCTGGAACTCACTCTGTAGACCATGCTGACCTCGAACTCAGAAATCCGCTTGCCTTTGCCTCCCAAGTGCTGGGATTAAAGGTGTGCGCCACCAATGCCTGGCCATAATTCTTAAAATAACACCTCAATTTTCCTTTTCAGATGAAGATTATGAGACCTATGGTCCTCTGTGATCACAGATTTCTCATCTGAAGATCCAACCAAATAGAGATGGAAGACACTCAAATTAAAAAAAAAAAAAAAGTGAAAGCCAGGCAGTGGTGGCACATGCCCGGTGCAGAACTGTCATCTGAAGGACCATCCGAGGACAAAGGACAGCAGCACTTTTGACCAAGGAAGGCTGAACAAGCTTTGCTTATACTAGAAAAACAAAACAAGAAAACAACAAAATAGCAGAAAAAAGTAAACTGTCTGAAGCAGAGGGAAAGATTACTTACCATTTTTAAACGAAAGCAAATGTTCACTACATAGGAGTCCTTAGCAATGATGAGAGTAAGCAGCGAGAAGATAAAACAACATGGAGACAGCGAGAGAGCAACCTTGGCATGTGAGACTGGAGAAGATGGGTGAGCGTTAAAGCATTTCAAAATATCATTCAAGAAGAGGACAAGAAAATGATTAACTTTAGATTTTCCTGAGTCAGATACGCAACAGATTGCAAGTAACGACTAGGTGTGCACTCCAGACACAGAATGTAAAACTTCCAGTCAAGTAAAAGAAATAAAATGAATAGAGATAATTCATAGTGGAAAAAGAAGTAGAGAAAAAAAATACATGGTAAATAGCACATAACTGAGTGATAAAAAATCTAAA
Organism: Montemys delectorum; assembly: GCA_019843815.1. Taxonomy (NCBI): domain Eukaryota; kingdom Metazoa; phylum Chordata; class Mammalia; order Rodentia; family Muridae; genus Montemys; species Montemys delectorum. Next base: position 40,125 of record JADRCD010212672.1, read on the forward strand.
TACAGTAGCAACTACAATAAATATAAAAAGACTAAAACTCACCAATTAAAAGACAGATTCTCACATTGGATAAGATAACAAAATCCAGCTATATGCTGTTTATAAGAGACACACCTAAAACATAATGACATAGAAAAGTTGAAAGTAAAAGAATGAGAAGACATACCAAGAAAACATCCCAGAGAACATAGCTATATTATGAGGCATAACCATATAGCTATCATTAGACAGCTTATCATTGAGTCTTATGCCACACAATGTGTTTAGGGATAAAGAATGTTATAAATAAGTAACATATCTCCTGAGAAATTAACAATCCCGAATGTAAATGCCTTTCATGATAGAGGTTCCAAACAAAGAAAAAATTGTAAGTCAACAATGAGTATAGCAGAATGTTTTAACACAATATTCTCAGTAAACTGATAGTACCAGAAGACAAAATGAGAATAACACAGAAGATGCGATCAATTAGCACAGAAACCTGCATCCAACAAACAGAGATGATATATATACACATGGGACATTTACAGAAAAGGGTTACAGAGCAAATTTCAATACACAACGCGATGACCCATACGGCAAATGTTATCTTCTGACTTTAACTGACACTAAAAAACAATAATAGAAAAGGTAGATCTCTCAAAACTCATTGAACCAAAAACTGAATATGAATATATATATTCATATATATACATATATGTGTGTGTATATATACATATATATAAAATGGATGAATGATGAAATTATAATGGAAATACCTTTAAAAGAAAACTGAACACATAAGCAAAAGCAGACCCACTAAACAAATCCTCCAAGACCAAAGCACTACTCAGAAGAAAATGTATACTCCTACATGCTTCCACTAAAAAAGCAAAGCAAAGCAAAACAAAGCAAGACAAAAGAACCTAAAACCAAAAAAAAAAAAAAAAAGAAAAAGAAAAAAAGGAAAAACTGGAAGTCAATGGTTTTAAGCATCTATTTCTATAATTTGTTTCTTAAAGAACCGTACATTCACAGTGAAGAAGGAAAAAAAATCAGAAATAACACAGGAAAGAAAGCCATCAAGCAAGCAAGCCAAAACCAAATACAGTTCTTCAAAAAATAATAAGATGAAAACTGATCCAACAAAAAGAGTGTACAAACAAACAGTGTAAGGACAGGGAGGGAATGGCAGATGCCTCAAAGCTGCAATGAAAGTTATAAGTCCACACCCTCAATTGAAGTATTATAAAATAGACAATTTTCAACAAAATTAAAATTTCTGAGCCTTAAAAAGAAATGAATAATGGAGTAAACTTATATGCAATGGAGAAATGGAATCAGGTTAGATATTACCAAAGTACAAGTAAACAAAACAGCACAAACCATAGGAAAGCATAATGTATTATGGGTTCCATGAAACCCAAGAAAAAGAAACAATACACACCATACACGAAATGCTCTGGGAAATAAATGCTCTCTAATTTATTCTGCAGTTGGAAGAAACACGGTATACAACAAACAGCAAATCCCAAACAAAATACAAATAAGCAAACATGGTAAGAGTCTGTAAGAAAACTGTAATCTGATCTCATAAACATTCTTAAAAATTACGAGTAAGGCTTAGAAGAGATTATAGTGAACTTCCACATAATGCCTGAGTAGGTTTAATAGAGTAATACAAAGAAAATCCAGTAATATAACCTCTAACAATACAATCCACAGATATAGAAAATAATTTAGTTTCAGTAATTCTTAATAAGGGCCCTTGGCAAGCAAAGGACAAAGGAAGCCTTATTAAACAGCAAACGTTAAGAAGCAATTGTTATTAGAACTATAGCAGCAAAATGCCTGCTCCTGCTACTTTCGGAGGCCAAAGCTTAAAGTAGTGAGACAAGAAGAAATGAAAGGTGTGATGTCTCTATGCAGAAGAAAGTAGACTTGCTAATATCTGAAAACAGGAAAATCAAGGATACCATTATGAATATGAGCATTTTTAGCACTGTTGCTAACTAAAAAACCAACAGATAGTTACACCAAAGCAATGACAAGCTAGAAAAAGTTCCTTTGTGGAAGAGTGTACTTATTACAGAAACAAAAAAAATGTAAAGGGCTTGAACTGCTTTCTTTTTTTGCTTTTTGAGGAAGTTTTTCTGTAGATCTGTCTGTTCTGGAACTTATTCTGTAGAGCAGGCTGGCCTTGCCACCCCAGTACTAGGACTAGAGATGTGCATCACTACACCAGGTACTAATGGAATCAATTTCTAGCAAATATCAGGGACTTTAAAAATACCATACTTTTTCCAGTTTTCATGTGTGTGTGGGCACACACCTGTAGAACACATGCATGTGGGTGCACAGCATGTGGAGGATGAGGCTGATACTAGGAGTCACCTCTGACTCTTCCACTTTATTTAAGGTGGGGTCTTCTCAATGAACCAGAACTTGTCTATAGTCTTGCTGCCAGTTTGTTCTGGAGAGCCTGTCTATGCCTAGTAAAGCTGAAATTACAGGTGGGTCACCAAGCCATCCATGTTTTTTTAAATGTGTTTCTGGTTTTCACAATTGCTTACACTTTTCACCCTGAGTCATCTCCTTAATCTTTAATTATGATACTCCTTAAAATACATTTCTCATAAAAAGAAGATATTTGAAAGACTCAGTATCATAAATATTTCCATTCTCTCCAAATCAGTGTACATTCAATATAGTTCCAACAAAGATCCTGACAGAATTTTACAGAAGTGAGCTAGTCCTTATAGTCTCCTGGCTGATTACAGAGCATAGTTAGTCCAGGCTAATTTCAGAATAATTAAGAATAGTTGACAATTATAGCCATGAGGAACAGCTAAGGAAAAACTCCAGCAGCAAGAAGTAACAGGGAAGACAGTTAAAACAAAACAGAGATCTTTATCTTTGACATGTAATATCTTCCTATAGAACATGAATGACATTCAAAAAGAGGAAGCAATGAACTTCTCAACAGTCTGAGGTAACTGGGTTGCCATTTGGAAGAAGGAAAGCCCAATCTCTGTCATATTAACATTAACATAAGTCCCTTGTGAATGAAAGGCCCATACACAAAAAGCAGAACTTTAAATATTTAGAATAAATGGTACTGGTGAAGGCAAAAGAACTCGTAAACAAAATAAGACACAAACCACCAGATTTGTGATGAACTAGATTATGTGAAAAATCAAATATCTGTAGCTCAAAGATACCTCAATTCAAAGATAAGCCACTAATTAAGAAAAGATCACATGTAAAGCATAAATCTGGGCAAGGATCAGTGCTCAAAAGATACAGAGAACACTGTAGTACGTTCAAAAATATAAAGAGAACACCGTAGTCAGTTCATAAAGATACAAAGAACACCGTTGTCAGTTCAAAAGCCACCAGAGAACTGCATAAGATACTCAAAGGCAGTAAACCTTAAAGGGTGTACTTTAACCCTTAAATCCAGTAAATAATTACCAATAATCTGGGATATTAACGTTGAAATTATGTGATCCTCTGTCCATCAATGAACTGGCACGCATGTTTGAAGTCTGGCAACTCCAAGGGGTAAGGAGGACACAGAGAAAAGAGAACTCGGCATAGCATACAGAACCCAGAACTCACTCACACTCTGCTCAAGACAGCTGAGTTGGAGAAACCAGGGAGAGAGCAGCTTGAAAGCAAGAGAAATCGGAGAAACACACACAACACATACACTGGACTCCGCAACTGTGTCCTGAGTGATGCTTTTTACAACAGTGTTTCTCAACGACCTACCCCAAAGTACCCTTTGCTTGAATTTCAATCTATTAAGAACCAAAAGATTATAAACTGTAATAAAAATGAATTGTTAGAACTGGACCACTCAGAGCTCCCAGGGACTAAGCCACCAACCAAAGAGCATACCTGGGCCAGTCCATGGCTCCCTCTACATGCGTATCAGAGGACTGCCTTATCTGGCCTCAGTGGTAGGGGATGCCATGGAGCTTTGATGCCCCCAGAGAAGTGGGATGCTAGAGAGGTGAGGTGGGAGTGGGTGGGAGGGCGGGGAAGCAACCTCTCAGAGGCAAAGGGGAAGATGGAGGGAGTGGGAGTTTTGTACAGGGAGGACCAGGAAGGGGGACAACATTTGAAAGGTAAATAAATAAATAAAATAATAAGAAAGTAAAACTTACAAAAAATTAACTGTGTAAAAATGCTTTAAGAATTTCTTAAATTCTCTCAGGAGTTGGACAGTTTCATTATGGCTTAGGAAAAAGAGCTGGTACAGGCCTGTCCCACACTCTCTGCTGAGTCACACTGCTCTAAGAAGCTCCTGCATGTGTGCACAGAGGCACTGAAAAGGCAGTCAGCACACAGCAGTGCTTCAGTAGGAACACATTAGAAAGTAACTCTTCAGCAGGAGTTCACCGAATGAACAGATTCCTGCTCACAGAGTGAAAATGAAATTATACTGTAAAGTGAAAATGAGCTAGGCTACTTCATTACCTACTGGCTTCACTTACTTAAAGGTTTATGGACATCTGAATGTACAATGAAGGTTCCAGAATTCTCCACTACACATAATGCTGTCTTATGTCCCCTCATTGTTCAACATGAAAATGATGAAGAACAGGACAAAGTCACAATACAGAATCATTCATTTCACAAATAGATCCAAGTACCTATAACAGCCCTTTTCCTCTCGGTCTCAGCTTCTTTCTCCACAACCTTTTGTTTCTGTGCAGCTATAAGAAGTTTTGTCTTCTCTGCTTCCCTGTGGAGTAAAACATACAAATCAGAAAAGGTTCTGCCTTTCCCTTCTTCCTATCACCTTCCCTCCTTTGTAGTCTTACAAAGGAATACAGTGCAGTAACATGCAGATTTAAGAGTGTAACTCAAGCTTATCCTGTATATGACCCTTCTGAATAAGGAGAGAGAGGGGAGGGGGGCAGTGAGAGATGGTGGGAGGAAGGAGAGAACCCATATGATTCACCTATTAGTGGAAGCAATCATATCTAAAGTTTAAGATATCTTCCTAATCCTTCAAAAACTATTTCTATTAGCAGCTCAGATTCATAATCTACCTCTCAACTTGACACTTCGTGCTTTATAGTTTTAAAGCATAGCTCTACAATCAAATTGAGGAAATAAAACTGCACAACAAAAGATAGACTAGAAACAAAAAGGACTCAGGGTTATTACATTACAGACCAGTATTATTATTCCCTTGCACCCTGAATCAATACACTTGCTATATTCATATTCTCTCTCTCTCTCTCTCTCTCTCTCTCTCTCTCTCTCTCTCTCT
>JADRCD010212673.1:0-43339 GCA_019843815.1 Montemys delectorum
TTAGTTTCAGGAACTATAGTCTATCTATGTGAGGTATGCAGAAGGCTCATAACCCAACATGAATGGAGCACAGAATCACTTCTCTCTCACAGATAAAATCATAAACTAAAGTTCCATATCCTTCAATCACCAACTAAATAGCAATAACTTATTATATTCAAGGCATTGCTCTATGCATTGTGGGATATAGAAAATAGAGCATACTCTATATGCAATGGCATACAGAATACATGTAGATATGCTTTTTCATTAGCACAAGGTGCAAGTGAAAAGCATATTTTCAAAGAATTGGATAAAGTATTTCGGGCATTCAGAAAGAAAAGAACTAATTTAAAATTCTTTCTGATATAAATATTTATATGGAGAGAGAGAGAGAGAGAGGTACATACTTATCATCCATATCTGCCATATATGTCTATAAATTCTCCTGCACACAAATTTATTAAGTATCAGGTCAATCTTTTTGTAGAAGACATCATCCATTCTCCATTATCCACTTGGTATTCAACAGCATGGAGTCATCAATATAGACTCACTCCAAGAGCCTGTAGTCCCATGTCTGAGGGCTTTTTCTGCCTCAATGCTCCTTCCTACTCACCCTGTTCATGGTTCTGACTCAAATAAGCATGGAGTTGAAATTCTAAGAGCTCTCAGTTGGTGATGGCATATAGCTAGTGGGAAAATGATTCAAACCACTTCTTTGGTTCATTTGTGATTTCACAGCTGGATATAATACTAGTCACACAGGTGGCACTCTGCCTATTAGGAAGCACTCTATTTGCTGTCTCCCTGTCCCTGCCCCATTCCTCCTACCTACGGGCACTGCCAGACTTCATGTACATTAATGAGCACTCATTTGTGTTAAAACCCTTGTCTTGGAATCTGCGGCTAGATAGCCTCCCACAAAATGATATGAAATAACTCAAATGTTATCAGGATTTATTAGAGATAGAAACATTGTACCAAAGTCAAAATGTCTTGAGGTAGGCAGTGTTTCACTTAGTATCGTTTCTGAGCTTAGTTTCTATATAAAATGCAAGATTCCTTCCTTCAAATGCCTTTTTAAGCAAAGAAGAGAAAGGTAAATTTGAGTTACTTTAGTAAGCTTTGGCATCCCTAGCTTCAGGGACTAGAGATAGAATCTTATGTAAACAGCCCATTCTTTACCTGAAACTGATAAAGCCTAAACCTTGCCTTTAAAATCAGATAATTTTGTTTTCAAAACTATTAATCTACAAACTTTTAGTGCAAATTTATTTCAAGATAGATACTTTTCTAATTTCTTGAGATTAAAACATCAGATTAAGGCCTGCTTTTGCATTTTATGAATTAGTAAGATGGAAGATTATAAAAGCTGCACTGTAGTACTGCATATAGAAAGTGAATATTTAAGAAACAAAGGAAACTATTCTCTGTGTCCCCACCTCACCTCCATATGGTGATTGCTAAGAAAACACTCTATGATAAATAATGGGATACAGGTTGCAATGGGTGCTTTAAAATGATAAAGGAAAATGTCTTGTAAATAAACACAAACAACACTTTAAACATAGGGATATACAGTTCTTCAATGCTTTTTCTTTTAGTCAAGGGAAGTTTTTTGTTTTGTTTTGTTTTGTTTTGTTTTGTTTCATTTTAAGAAACAGTCTCTGTTACTAGGTACAACTTAATGAAACTAGATCAGGAAACATTTCACCATAAAACTGAAGCCATTGATATAGTCTGTGGGGTCCAGATGTGCTGGGGGGAACATAATGATTAAAGCCTGGCAGCAGGAGACCAACAACTTTCCTGGATTCAGAGACCCAGGTGAAGCAGGTAAAGAAGTACAGCCATAACAGAAGCAAGAAATAAAAGGAAACTACTCTTCCTCTGTGTCCTCAGTCTCTCACCCCCTGACCTTATAGGGAAGCACTTCTCTGCAGCTAGGTACATGCAGCAGGGGACCACTGCCACCAAGTGTGAGCAGCTATGGCAGGAAACCCTAAAGCAGAGGGAAATCTTGCCTGTGATGGCCACATCTAGGTTTTCGTGTCATTTCTGTGCAAGTGGGAAATAGTCACAACCACCCCTCAGGAGACAAGAACGAACCAAAGCAGCAAACTCAAAGAACCCTGAGAGCCTGACTGCCATCCTCTCAATAATTAGAAGTTAAGAAAGAGAACCTTCTTATCAAGATTCACATTGTTCCTAATCAACATGCAAAAATGATGAGTAATCTTCCAGAATACTGTAAACACTCATGTAGTGCTTTCAGATCTATGTGCCCTAGTGTTTTGATACACTTTATATTTTGGATAATATCTATGTTACCTTTAAGGTGCTATTTCATTCATATGACAAGCATTAATTTACAAGGAAATAAGGAAAGAAAGAGAGAGAGAGAGAGAGAGAGAGAGAGAGAGAGAGAGAGAGAGAGAGAGAGAGAGAGAGAGAAGGTATCTTAGGATTTCCATTGCTGTGAAGAGACACCAAGACCAAGGCAACTCTTATAAAGGACAACATTTAATTGTGGTTGGTTTACAGGTTCAGAGGTTCAGTGCATTATCATCAAGGTGGAACATGACAGTGTCAAGGCAGATATAACACTGGAGGAGCTGAGAGTTCTTCATCTGTTCTGAAGGCAAACAGGAAAAGACTGATCTAGGCAGATGGGAGGAGAGTCTTAAAGCCCATGCCTAGAGTAATACACTTCCTTTATAAGGCCATGCCTAATCCAACAAGGCCACATCTCCTAAAAGTGTCTCTCCCTGGGCCAAACATATTCAAACCACCACAAAAGGGGTGAGAAATATTTTAAGAACAAGAGGTCATGGACAGCTTAATGTAAACATTGTTTTCCAGATGCAACAAGCCAGATGTACATTTCTTTTATTTTTATTTTTTTATTAGATATTTTCTTTATTTACATGTCATATGATTTCTCCTTTCCCAGTTTCCCCTCCAACAAACAAACAAAACAAAAACAACAAGAACAAACCCCTGTTGCCTTCCCCCTCCCCATGCCTGCCACCCCACCCTCTCCCACTTATTGGCCCTGGCATTCCCCTACACTGGGGCACAAAACCTTCACAGGGCCAAGGGCCTCTCCTCCCATTGATGATCGACTTTGCAATCCTCTACTATACACATGCTGCCAGAACAATCAGTCCCACCATGTATAGTCCTTGGTTGGTGGTTAAGTCCCTGGGAGCTCTGAGGGAACTAGTTAGTTCATATTGTTGTTCGTCCTAGGGGGCTGCAAGTCCTTCAGCTCCTTTGGTCCTTTCTCTAACTCCTTCATTGGGGACCCTGTACTCAGTTTAATGGATGGCTGTGAGCCTCTACATCTGTGTTAGTCAAGTACTGCCAAAGCCTCTCAGGAGATAGCTATATTTAGCCTGGCTTGTCCTTCTTTCAGTCTCTGCTCCATAGTTAGTCTCTGCAACTCCTTCCATGGGTATTTTGTTCCCCCTTTTAAGAAGGAATGAAATGTCCACCTTTTGGTCTTCCTTCTTCTTGAGTTTCTTGTGGTTTGTGGTTTGTACTTCAAGTATTCCAAACTTCTGGGCTAATAACCACTTATCAGAGAGCGCATACCATGTGTGTTCTTTTGTGATTGGGTTACCTCACTCAGGATGATATTCTCCAGATCCATGCATTTCCCTAAGAATTTCATAAATTCATTGCTTATAATAGCTGAGCAGTACTCCATTGTGTAGATGTACCACAATTTCTGTATCTATTCCTCTGTTGAGGAACATCTGTGTTGTTTCCAGTTTCTGGCTATTATAAATAAGGCTGCTATGAACATGGTGGAGCATGTGTCCTTATTACATGTTGGAGCATCTTTTAAAATCACAAAGACTTTGAGAGCAAGATCAGCACAAGCTCAAGGCAGACAAAATCCATCCCAGAAGTGGGTAGAGAAGCCAAGAAACTATTTGCAATTGATAGTTGCTGGGAGAAGTGAAAACATTTTCTTCAGTGGAGTGGCACTAGCTATATCATCCACACGCCCAGGCAGGCCCTGTGGCCAGAAGTACTCAGCCAATATAAACTGGACTGGATGGTTTTGTTGTTCTTTGTGGGTTTTTTTTTTTGTTTTTGTTTTTGTTTTTTTGAGTGGGGAGGTAGGGATATTTGGCAAGAGTTGTGGTAGGAGAATACATATGATCAAATAGATTGTATGACATTCTCAAAGAATAAATAAAATCATTATTTTTGCAATCCAGAGTAGAAAAGCAAAAGGAAGAAATAAGGTTATTGAAAAGAAATAAAGAAACAAACAACAGAACCAACAGTTTTTAAAAACTGAAGTCAGCCACAAGACATTTAGCATCTTTATGTGCCCAGTGCCAGCTGTGTGCTCACAGTATCCCAGATAAACCACGATATCACAGCTGCTATGCCTTGCATCACTTTCTTCCGTCTCATCCTTCTCTTTTTTCTAAGTTTTCCTTGCACTTCCATTTTCTCTTGTTCTACCTCTTGCTTTCATCCTCTTTGTACTTTCAATGCTCAAATTTTCATAACATATTTGCCATCATGGATTCAGACTAGTTGTAGAAACTAACCCTATATTCAATCCATGATTAGAAAACATCAGAACAATTAGTATATCAGTAGTGATTATACAACAGTAATGGAAGAGAAAGAAGAGCACTGATTGGGGTAGAGTTGGGAGTGACCAGATTCTCACACACTCTGGGACATAGCTGGGCCATTGGGGATGGAAAAAAATGGGAAAATGGTGGAAAGAGAGAATAACACAGAAAAGGCTAGACCAAGTGAAGTTTACATGTAGGGGAGATAAGGAAAGTCAACAAGGGAGAAAACTATCTCAGGAGACTTCTGGAATGTGACTTTCACTCATTTTCCTCTGTGAATTTCCTATCTATGGATAAATTGAGAGAAATGTGAACCAAGCTGGTTAACCAGTAGCCTCTGGATGGAACTCTATGTCAATCAAACCTTCTAGTACAGTGGTTCTCAACATGGGTCACAGCCCCTTTAGGGGTCAAATGACATTTTCACAGGGGTCACATATTAGATATCCTGCATATCAGATCTATTATGATTCATGTCATATTATATTTATTCAAGTATTAATATCAGATATACTACAATTAATAACTAACAAAATTAAAGTCTGAAGTGGCAATGAAAATGATTTTGTAGTTGGGGATCACTAATACATAAGGAACTGTATTAAAGGGTTGCAGCACTAGGAAGGTTGAGAACCATTACCTAGTACAAGGCATTCTTATCTTTTCTGGAGTCTTGCAGAACCCTTGCCTTCTGGACATAAGAAGAATGTATGATTTTGCTGGTTGTTTGTGCAACCCTCAGAACACAGGTGTAGCTAACTTTATACAGACTGAGCAGGTTATATTTATGTATTTAGGAGTGTGTGTGTGTGTGTATGTGTGTGTGTATGTGTGTGTGTGTGTGTGTGTGTGTGTGTGCGTCCATGGTTAATGAAAAATAGGGTTGAAAATTGAAAAAAAAGATATGGGAGAATTTGGAAGAAGGAAAGAGATAGGGGAATATTGAAATTGTATAAAAATCTTGAAGAATAAATAAGTACTTTTTTAAATGCACAGTTTCATGGTTGACATAAAAATAGTCTGTACAGAATTAGATCTCATGTACTCCACCCCAATGATAAAGGGCTTATCAACAAAAGATTCTTGACTAGACCTAGTCACTTGAAGAGAAGACACTTTTTCACATTTTGTACTTTGTGTTCTAACAATAACAAAATGATAACTGTCTCTGAGCTCCATGAAAATATAAGTCAAATTTGATGTTGGTAACATTTTTTACATTTCATATTTCTAGCTGTTGTTTGTTTGAACAAAATCTTTACTTTTGCATTCTATAACATTGATGCTGGTACATGAGATCAACAGTTTTCAGTAACATTTAAAAGTGAACTGGATTCTCCATCTCTACTTTTACCTTGACAAATTAGCAAAATGGAAATGCAGTTCTGTAATCCACATGCTGAATTTTTAAAATCATTTTTATATTTTGATCATGCTTAATTTTTTGCTCCCTTCCTGTTTTATACTCCCAGAGTTCTTCACCCCATCTTCCATCCCCTTCACTTCTGAGAGGGTGTCCCCCCTCTCATACCCTCACAAGCATCTCTCTTCAGGGGGTACCAAGTATCTACAAGATTAGGCACATCCTCTCCCACTGAGGCCAGACAGGGCTACTTATGTGCCAGGGACCTCAGTTCAGCCCTTTGGTTGGTGGTTTTGTCTCTGGGAGCTCCCAGGGGTCCAGGTTAGTTGACACTGTTGGTTTTCCTATGGGATTGCCATCCCCTATAGCTCCTTCAATCCTTCCCCTGACTCCTGATAGGGGCCCAACGCTTGACAGTAAGTATCTGCATCTGTCTCATTCAGCTGCTGGATGAGCCTCTCAGGGGATAGCAATGCTAATCTGCAAGCACAATACAGCATCCGTAATAGTGTCAGGGTTTGGTGCCCTCCTATTAGATGGATTACCAAGTTGGGCCAGTCACGGGTCCTCCATTCCTTAGTCTCTGCTATATTTCTGTCCCTATATTACTTCTAGACAGAAACAATTCTGGGTCAAAAAGTTTGAAGGTGTGTTGGTGTCCCAATACCTCTACTGGTGGCCCTGTCTAACTACTAGATGTGGTCTCTTCAGGTTCTATCTTACCACTGTTGAGCATTTCAGATGAGATCACCCCCACTGAGTCCTGGGAGCCTCTCACATTCCAGGTATCTGGGAGTTTCTAGAGGTTCCTCTCAGCCCCCCACCCTCCACCCCCGACCCTGGCTGCTGCATATTTCTATTCATTTTCCTGGCCTTCTGGACTTCTTTCCTCTCTCCCCCATACATGATCTTGCCCTCCTTTCCCTCTCCCCTTCTCCTCTCCCACCTAGGTCCCTTCCTCCCTCTGCCTCCTATGATTATTTTGGTTCCTCTACTATGTGAGATTGAAGCATGCTCACTTGGATCTTCCTTCTTGTTTAACTTCTTAGGGTCTGTGGTATGTATCATGGGTACTTGTTAGCTAACATCTACTTATCAGTGAGTACATACTATGCTTCTCCTTTCTTAACAGTAAAGAATTTCGGTTTCTTTTAGACTAGAATATTTTCAATATTTTTACAGGTTAATGATGCTTTTAGCCTTCTGAGCCAGCCAGCTGTCCCCACCTTAGTAACCTCTTAAAATTCAGGTTCACTAGGGTACCAATGTAGAGGCAGAAGTATGTCTGCAGACAGTGGCCTCTTTTTCTTCATTTGTATTTGTTAAAATTCAGCATAAACTCATTCAGCATTCAAGTAATACTGTCTTCAATAATTGGCAGGCACAGTTCTATTTCTTCATCAAATATGCTGTTTAGTGAAGTATGGTCAGAATATCAAATTCAGACTCTTACACTAAATAAATAGTTATCAAGCCTGATACATGATACATGAATGCTATGGGAGAGCAAAGCAAAGTTGTATCCGTAACTATTAATAGCTAATACTATAATGTCAGAGGTGGTTGTGTTCATTCGATCTGCAAACTGTTTAAATGGGTATTAATGCAGGTATTTAGAAGGCTAGAGATGTAGCTTGTAGTAAAGTGTTCTCTAGTATTTGTCAGGCTCTGAATTAAATTTATCAACTTATTTTCTAATTAGATTTTTGCATCTTTTTTACCAACTTTTTCCTCATTTATCAATGCATGACTACAAGACTCAGCTCCTGGTGACTACAATGTTAACTTCTCTGTATTTTTATTTTCTATGTATCAATGGGGATGGGTTGTTGTCATTTTATGCCTGGCCTATTTCATTTAATAAAATGCTGCCTACCCCATGGACAACCGCCTTCCTCTATGCTATTGCAAATGACAGGATTTGATTCTTTCTGAAAACGCGAATAGTTTTTCACTGCATATCTCTATACATATCAGCACTTGCACACTCTTACACTGATTCCAGAGTGTTTGACTTTCCCTCTGTTGGTGTCATAAGGGACTCAGGCTAGGAGCAGCTTGAGGAGGGAAGGGTGAGTTTGGCTTACACCTTTTGCTCCAACCTATCACTGACAGAAATCAAGACAGAAACTCAAGCAGGAACTGAAGCAGAAACCATGGATGGATGCTATTGCTTGCTTCTTTCTCACACCTTCACAGGCCAATGCTCAGATGCTTGCTTAGCCCAGGCACATCTACCTACAAATGGTACCACCACAGTGGGCCAAGTTTCCCAACATTAATAATCAGTGAAGACACTTTCTCACAGGCATGGCCGTAGGCTAGCCTGAGATGGAAAACTATCATTTGAGACTCTCACCTCATCCTAGGCTCTATCAAATGGATAGATGAAGCCAGAGGGACTCGTGCTTTGGTTGTTCTATAGAGTGCTTTAGTGGACATAGAAACTCACATATCTCTTCAGCATATTTACTACATTTATTTTGGATATTTGCCCAGTAGGAATGATGAATTATATAATACTTTGGTTTATACTGTTTGGTGATCCCCATACTGGTTCTCTATAATAGTTGTATAAATTTGTACTCCTAGAATGAATATTCTTCTCTACAATCTTATCTTTCATCTTTTTATTGTGGGCATTTTAGGTATGAGTAATACAAAATTGTAGCTTTTATTCATTTCTCTAATAATTAGTGATATACTTTTTTCTTTTACCTGACGATGATCTCTGTAAACTCTTAGGAAATACATCTAACCAGGCCATTTCTTCATCAGGTTGTTTCCTCCCTTTATGTGTATCAACTCTTTATTGGATATGTGGTTTGCAAGTGTTTTATTCCACTCATTAGGTTATCTTTTTAGTCTACTCATTGTTTCAACATAATTATATGTTTTTGCTTTTTATTTTGTTGGCTATGCTTTGAAATCTCATCAGAGACTCACTGCCCAGATTAATGTCATGAAGTGCTCTTTAGTCTGAGGGTATCTTTCAACAATCCTTACTGCTTATATTTGCTTAGTGAGGGAGGGGCCTGCCTAGTGAATCTGGTCAGTTTCAGTGACTTCTTGAAACTACTGAGATTCGACTTCCTGGTCTGAAAGAAATTATTGTAGGATGGAATGTTTTATCTCTCCTTAGAACATCCTTGGTCTTAATCAGCTTACCTTCATGATTGATGGTTTTATCATTGAGAAAACTAATGTACGATAATAGTACAGAAAATAATTTTTCATATTTGATGTTAATTTTACTGATTTTATTAGTTGTTTCTGCAGAGTGGCCATGGTTTCCTATAGATCAGACCACATTTTGTTTGAGAAAAATGGAACTTACCCACATTAAGTGTCATGTTGCTGGAACACCCTGTGTTGCTCTTGCCAAGGGGAGAGGACAACAAAACAGGATAAAACAAAACATTTGGACGAAAGCTATCTGGAAAACTGCTGCATCTTTCTCAAGCATCTTGGGACTAGTGAAACCCAGTGCTTTCTGGGGGAAAGCCAACCAGGGAGTCACATGTAATGCTGCTCTCACAATACCAAAGCTCAGACAACGAGAGTAATGCTACTGCTTGCAGTGGTTAATTTTCATGGCCAACTTGACTGGGTTTAGAGTCACCTAGGAGATACACTTCAAGGAGTCTGTGCCTGTTTCCAGAGAAGTTGAGCTGAGAAAGAAAGACCCACTTTGAATGTGGATAAGACTGCCCCAAGGACTGGGTTCCCAGGGTGAATAAAAGAAAAAGCAAGAACCTTGTTGAATGCTAGCTTTCATCATTTTCTGTTTTCTAACTAAAGATATATTGTGATCAGTTGTACCTTGCTGACATGTCTTTTTCGCTATGATACACTGTATCTCCTCAAACAGTAAACCAAAATAAACTCTTTTCTTCTTAAGTTGCTTTTGGGTATGTAGTCATAGTAACAGGAAGAGCAAGTAAGTACTGTCCTACATAGCCTACCTAATAAGAGCCCACTGTTAAGAGAAGTATGAAGCATAGGAATACTTAGTTCAATCACTGCCACTGGACTTAAGTGTGCTATAGACCTGTACAGATCTTGGTGAGGTTTCGTGTACTGTCCAGTGCTATAAGCTCGGGTGGGGATTCCTGTCCATTTTGTTTCTTGTCTTGTCAATATAATTACCATTGTACATTAACCTTATTAGTATGTTTACTTCCGTGCTAATACATGTAGATTAACTTTATATACTTCACAAAGCTTCCAAAACCCTTGTTTGAGCAATTATCCCAGTACCCTAACACAACTAGGCTGTAACAAGATGGGCATGGCTCCAAGAGTAAAGAGGTGGCTGGTGATATTTTGTCCAGAGTCAGTAAACAGAGAGAACTTAGGAAGTGGTGTCAGCTGTCAAACATTTAAGACTTACCTCCAGTAATTCACTTCCTCCAGCAGGTTCCACTTTCTAAAGGTTCCAAGACCTTCTAAACCAGTAGCCTTAGATACGGCTAAGAAGTGAGTCTATGAGTAAAAGATAAATTGAAATCTACATTAATGATTAAATCTTGAAATTCTCTCCTTTTCTTTTCTTTCTTCTTTTTACACTTTTTTCTTTCTTTCTCACCCTCCTCCTCCTTCCCCTTCCTCCTCCCCCACTTCTACCCCTCTTACTCTTCCTCTTCTTCCTCCTCCTCCTTCTTGTTTATTAAGCCTCCCTCTTCATGGGTTACTTGAAACCATTTACATGTAAAGTA
Organism: Montemys delectorum; assembly: GCA_019843815.1. Taxonomy (NCBI): domain Eukaryota; kingdom Metazoa; phylum Chordata; class Mammalia; order Rodentia; family Muridae; genus Montemys; species Montemys delectorum. The sequence continues at coordinate 10,671 of JADRCD010212673.1, forward strand.
ATTTCCAATCAGCATATAATTACTACAGATATTTTGGGTTTGTCCCCTGATTATTCTTTAGCTTCTTTTGTCCCTTTGCAAGTCTTCCTTTGTCCTAAAGGCCTGGGTTCCAGCATTATGCTTTTACTCTCTCTTTTAAAGTTTTGTTCATCTATATCTGTTTATTTCCCTTTTAGTTTTAATTAGCATGAGGCTCATATAAAACACCTTATATCTATAATAGACTATTTTATGCTGATAACAACTTAAATTTGATTGCAAAAAAAAAAAAAACCCTGCTACTAAGTTGCTCAATTCCCTCCACATTTTACATTTTCAAGTGACAGTTCACTTTGTTAATATTGTGTATCACTTAACCAATTACTGCAGCTATAACTGTTTTGTAACAGTGTGTGCCTTTTATCTTCATAGTAAAATGCAAGTGATTTATAGACCATTACGACCACACTGGAGGATTCCGACTTTGGCTACAGTCATCTACCAGTGAATTTTACACTTCTATATGCATTTATGTTCCTGACTGGTGTCCTTTTCTTTCTGCTGGAACATCTCCCTGTAGCACATCTAGTAAGAGATGCCAGTGATGGCTGAATACTTTGGGGTTCTTTTTTTAGGGTATCAGGATATAAATTGCTGACCTTATTCATCTCTGAAAGAGTTTTATCAAGTGTAAGTATTCTAATGTTGACCTGAAATTTATTTTGTTTGATTGGTTAGTGTTTGTTGTTTTGTTTGTCCCTTGGTATTTTGAATATACCATACTCATCTCCCCTGACTTGTTAGGTTTCTGCCAATAATTTTACATCTGCTAAGAATTTTACATCTTTTCCTTATTGGTCCCTTTGGTTGGTAGATACCTCCTTTTACTGATTTATTTAATTTTTTCTTGCTTTGTGGAGTTTTATTATAGCATATCTTAGAAAAGTATTTACTTAGTCAGTTTAGGATTCTTTAGGCCAAGTCTTCCAGGGCTCCCACGTACTTGATCTTCCTTCCTTTATCTCCCACATGATGGAGTTACAGGCATGCTATCTTGATATTGTCCTGTTTGAAGTGTATATAACAGATTTATGACTATCTTCAATGTGGACATTAGTATCTGTCCCCAGATTTACACAACTTCCTACTATTTTACTAGGATTTCAGCCTCATTAGCTTCCTCATTTCCCTTACTGAACTACTATTACTTCAGTAGTTTTTCTTTTGCTGTTATTTCATAAATTCTATGATCTTCTTCCTTTTGTTATTATTATTTTCTTTGTTGTACTCTGATGGCATGCAGGGACAAGGTTTTGCTTTTTTAACCCAGGCTGGACTAGAACAGAGTATGCAGTCCAGGTTTGTCATGAACTCAAAATGTTCATTATGATATTTTTACTTCATTGATTGTATTTTGTTTAAGTTCTGTTATGATTTAAATGAGAAATTTCCTTTATAGGTTTATGCATTGAACACTTATGCATTTAGTCCCCAAGGGTAGCATTGTTTGGGAAATTAATGGAACCTGGGATCAAGGGTGCTGAATGGCTGCAAATACTGGTCATGTCCTGAGAATGTATACTTGGAATTTGATCTACACTGATCTGAAATAGAAGATAGCTCAGGCCATTTTGCCTATACTGGCATTTGATGTACTGTATTGATTGAGCATGTATCTAAAGAGGTCAACATAATCCTTTGGTCAGATTGTGATCTGGAACATGGGGCAAGTGTGTGGAAGAAGTGAGAATATGTTGGGCTGTGAACTTCACTCTGAGTTGAAGAAAAACCTAGGGATTCAGATCATTGCAGGGTACACTTGGTATCTGAATAGGTTAGATAGATACTAGAGTAGGTTTAAATCATAGGGTTGCCAGAAATTTCTGTACTTAGAGGTCAGTTTAAAGCATCACGAGTCAGGTTGGTGAGAGAATAAACATGGAGTCCAGACTGGCATATAAAAACTCAATCCTAGAGTAGTATAACCCCACCATGTGAGCACAGGCTTGGAAATCAGAAACAATTAACATGCTCAGCTGTCAGAATTTGAGAAACATTTTAGACACAGACTTCTTATTCGAACCATCTTCACTGTGAACTTTTTTTTTTGTTTCTCTGCTATTTTTTTTTACTTTTTATTGGTCATTTTATTTAATTACATTTCAAATGTTATCCCTCTTCCCAATTTCCCCCTTCCCCATGCTTCTATGAGGGTGCACCCCACCCACCCACCCACTCCTACCTCACTGCCCTGGCATTCCCCTACACTGGGGCATCAAGCCTTCACAGGACCAAGGGCCTGCCTTCCCATTGATGCCAGATAAGCCAATCCTCTGCTGCATATGCAGCTGGAGCCATGGGCCTCCCCATATGTATTCTTTGGTTGGTGGCTTAGTCCCTGGGAGCTCTGGGGGCCAGGTTGGTTGATATGTTGTTCTTCCTATGGGGTTGCATACCCCTTCAGTTCCTTCAGTCCTTCTTCTAACTCCTCCACTGGGGTCCCATGCTCAGTCTAATGGTTGACTGCAAGCATCTGCATCTGTATTGGTCAGGCTCTGGCAGAGCCTCTCAGGGGACAGTTAAACCAGTCTCCTGTCAGCAAGTGCTTCTTGTCATCAGCAATAGTGTCTGAGTTTGGTGTCTGTATATGGGATGGATTCCCAGGTGGGTCAATCTCTGGATGGCCTTTCCTTCAGTTTCTGCTCCACTCTTTGTCATTGTATTTCCTTTATACAGGAGCAATTCCAGGCTAAAATTTTTGAGATGGGTGAATGGACTCCTCGCTCAACTGGCAACAATGCCTACTATTCAGTCAGAATAATCTTTTCCCTAGATTCCTAAATTACCACAAAAACATTTTCTTGCAAAGTTATAGAAAGTGATGTTTCTATAGGCAGATTGAGAGTTAAGATCGTCTCCCTTTCTGATACAACCCCTTCTCTTGTTTGCAAATTATCAGCATTCATAGTCATTGACCTTTGAGTTTTATCCATGAACAATAAATGACATCTTCTTTCACATTCATATGACTAATGTGCTTACTGTGTTGGTTTGAATAAAAATGCCCCCATGGGCTTATATGCTTGAATGCTAGGATATCATGGAGTGGCACTATATGAGAAGAGTTTGAATGATGTGATGGGGTGTTGGAGGAAGTGTGTCACTGGGAATGGGCTTTGAGGTTTCAAAAGCCTATGCCAGGCCCAATTTATCTCTTTCTCTCTGCTTGTAGATAGAGCTATAGAATTCTAAGCTCCAGCGCCATGCTTGCTGCTGTATTTCCTGCCATGATGATAATAGACTAATCCTTTGAAACTGTTAGAGGAGCCTCCAGTTAAATATTTGTTTGGTAAAAGTTGCTATGGTTGTGCTGTCCCTTCACAGCAATAGAACGCTAAGATACCCTTCAGTACAGTATCCCAAGAGGGAGAAGCAGAATACTCCAAGGGCAAGCTCTATCCCAACCTCAACCCAGACAGAAAGTACTACTCATTTAAAATACAAATATATAAGTTCTGTGAATCAGTGTGTGTGTGTGTGTGTGTGTGTGTGTGTGTGTGTGTGTGTGTGTGTGATGTTTAGAATATATATGTATAATATTTAGAAGATAAGCATGTATATAGTGTTTAGAGGAAGCCTCCTTCAGTAATTACCTCTATTTAAGGACAAGTTTGTTCCTACAAGTTTGATATAGAAAGAACATAACAAATTCAGAGTTTTCCTCTTATTTAATGCCTAGGGCTGAAAAGATGAAATACTTGAGCATCAACTATTAGTTCAATGGATATTGATTATTACCACAAAGGAAATGTGAGCATTAAAATGAGTCTACCAGCATGAATCAATTGTTCTTTTTTTTCTTTGACCTTCATCAACATTATCAGAGAAAAACTAATTTACAAAAAGATCTCCGTTTTCCCAGGTTGTTCATAGCACTTAAGTGGATATTAGTTCTCATTAAGTATGGTCAGATATAATTGAAATATTGACTAATTCCATAAGACTCAGTAGAGTTTTCTTACGATGAAATTTTGTCCTGATTGGAGAATTCACTGAAATAATATTGCACACCAACAATCAAATAATAAATTTTACCCTATAATTTATTTAAAACTATAATCTACTACAAAGCCAGTGCTAGGAAATATAACCCTACCCTAGCCTTAATAACAGCACCAGGTCATTTACTAAGAAATCATCCATTTCATTATATTTAAAGTACTGACTCACTTCTAGCATGTGGAAATGGGTAAGAAAAGAACACTCAGGTGAAAACCAATGGTATTTACTTAGATTTAATAACTAGGTGGCTAATCTTTGTCCCATACCCAAGCCTTAGGTTGGTAGTAAGGATCATCTAAAATTTTGTAGAATAATTCCAAGTTACTGCTTGAAAACACTTGCATGTATAGCATTCAAGAATAAATCCTTAACTAGCAATTCTAAGTCTACACTGATTCAGCTCTGTCTCTTTCCTGATAACTAAGAGAGAAGATTCTGGAACCAAATACTAGTTAGAAACATGCCACTAAGAACAAGCCACTGACTTTACTCTCTTTTCCTCACATGCCAACCTGAAAATGATATGACATGTTTGTATCAAATATGGAAAATACAAGTAAAGGAGAGAAGATGATTAGCTCATAATAAACAGGCAATAAACTCTAGCTTATTATTTCTACCCATTACTTATCCCCATTTTATTTCACCCTTGGTCTAAACATCATTTACATGATCTTATAATGACTATTTCCAAAGTGTGTCATCATGCAAAATAGATCAAATGAGCTCCATTTAATGATGTAATTAATTAATCATTGGGGTTTTATTTAAATTAAGTCCTAGACATTTTCATCCAAGACATATTAATTTATTGGACCTTTTTCCTATGCTCTTATGAACAAAGAGGATTTGAATGAAAAACACTCCTACCCCTGTCCTAAATTACTCTGAATGAAGACTCAATCAAATGGCATTACTGTCCGGTACTTCCTAGAGTTTTGAAACAAATGAATAAATACCCATCCAGTCAGCTCTCTTTTACATGGAAGACAAAAGGCACATGTGTGACCTTACCATCAGTGAGAGTCATCTCTTGGCTTTGAACTTCTGATGTCTCTAACGTCTATTTCAGATTTTAGCAGCTTCTCAGTCCATATTGCTATTTTCAGACACTGGGAATCTAGTAAAATATCAGCAAATATATTTGTGCCTTTTGAATTGTAGATATGACATTTTTTTCTTTTTTTCTTTTTTTCTAAGTAATGGATCTAAATCATCTATGATGATTATATTTTTTTATCTAGATAGGTAACACAATGTAAGAGAAATGATGTTCAAATCCACATACAATCTTCCATGATGGGAACAAAGGAGATTTATTTCAAATTCCCTATTTTATTTAAAGAAAAATAAGGCATTTTTATCCCTTTAATTTTCTAGACTTTGTCATTTAACTTTCATCTTGTAACTTTTGCCTTTTAACTTTCATCTTGTAATAATTTCAACTTAATAAGGCTTTTTAAAGGCTGTTTGCTCATAAAAGTTTGTCTTGAGGGAGATACTGAGTAGATTAATTTCCATTTCTTTTGTTGAAGAATGAAAGGATTTTTAGTTAATATACCTGACTCAACCTGCCCAGTGAAAATATTATGCAGAGAGGGTATATTCTTGGTTTTAAAGTCATCCTGATTAATAACATATTCAAGGTGGTTCCAAAGTGTCCTATGAAACAAGAGGATTTTAAGGCATGAGTGGGAAGGGTGTTAACAAAAAAGAGCATAAGGAAACAGAAGATTTTCCTATTAAAAGGATACAAAGTGGGTGTTAGGTGTGAGGCTCCTATTCTAGAATGTTAAGTAATACTTTATTTCTCCTCTCCTAACTCACTGAGTTCATAGCATGAAAAGGCACCCGAAGGAAGTTCATGATGTCATCAGTCAAGTAGAGCATGTTGCTTCTCAGGTTATCTGCTTTCTGAACTTAAATTATTTAGTGGTAGGAAAGGAACATTCATTTTGTCTTTAAAACATTTTTTGAGGCACAGTCTTGTTATGTGTAACTAAAACTAGTCCAAAACACGAAGGCCTTAGCCTTCCAAGTGCTGGTATTATAGGTGTGAACTCCTGTCCCTGGCAGAAATCACACCTTCCTGCCTTGTTGTTCTTAATATTGTCACTGCCAATTTGGAGAGAGTACCTTAGACATAAATTTTAATATCAAATCATTAAAATTCCTGAAACTTTACTAACAATATTCCAGTCCAAGCCAGAGAGTATCCAACTTGCCAAGATAGGTTGATTTGTTCTTTGGTTATTTTGAGGAACACCTTAAGACAATGCATGAGTGCAGAGATTTTGTAAATGGAACACTAAGATCTGTATAAATCAAGTAGTTTATATAAGAACACTTTTCATATTAAAGATGATGTCAGGGGCAAAGAGTAAAGAGATGAGAAAGTTGGATTCTGTAATATCTCTCTCTAACATGCATTAATTAGAATGGCACGATATATTTTCTAGGCCATTCTTTAGGTCCTCTTATTGAACTAGTATGTTTTCTCAGTCACACATCTTCATAAATATGTATTTACTTCTTCAACCCTCCCTACTACTTAAAGACATTAATAGATTTTAGTTCTTCCTTAGTTACACACATGGTTTATACATGTATATAAAGACAAATTTTATTTATTGATGATTATGTCTGTGGAGCTGAGATGACTATGACACATACATGCAGCTATTAAAAGTTAGGTTATATGTTATAGGTGAGCCTCGGATCACCATAGTCTATAAGGTAACCAGGAAGACCAAATTGTGGAACTATGTTGAGATATATATGTACACACACACACACACACACACACACACACACACACACACATCCTCATTGTGCATTTTAGTTGACTTTAGTTCTCATCAGTTTCTTGGAGACTAAAAAATGATTATCTATTTTCGTTTGTTAGTGTTGATATGGTATATAATAACATTCATCAAAGCAGCACTTCATTTTCATTGAAATATTCTTTATGGGTAACTATCTGATTCATGGTATGGTTACTATGCCATAACATTCTCTGTGTTAGGTAGGATTTGGAAATTTAAAAAGCAAGAGTTATCATGGGATCTAGTGATAAGAAAGCCACCCAGGAAACTGGAAAAATACCTCAGCAGTTAAAAGCACTTACTGCTTTTGCAGAAAACTTGAGTTTAGTTCCCAGCAACTACACTGAGTCTCATAACAATGTGTATCTCTAGTTACAGGAGATCTAATGTCTCTTCTGCTCTCTGTAGTCTTTTGTATGTACATGGTACCTATACACACACGCATACACACACACACACACACACACACCAATTTTAAATTTAAAACTTAAAAGGAATCAAAAATTCAAATGTGACTCAGGGCACTTAATTCCACACAACTGGAAGCACAAATTAATTTTTACTACATAACCTATTAACTTTAAAAATCAAGGGATGGGAAGAGGTAAGAAAACAGAGATATATTACACCTCTTCTCCTCCTAGTCATATTAAATTATCCTCCTTGAGTTAATATTGGCTTTCTGGTAGTGAAGAATATAGAAGAGGTCAGTTATATAGCTCATTAATGGAGTTTTGTTTAATATGTGGTAAGCCCTGTAATTAAGGTGCTGAGGATTAAACCCAGAAATGCTTACACACACACACATACACACATACATACACACACACACACACACACACACACACACACACACACGGTTCTTTTGGTGATTCCTGGAGGTCAGATTACAAATGTTCGAGTATTATTATCCATCATGTAAAGTGATGAAGAAATTAGTGTCACTCTGATGTATGGAGCTGATAGAGAGGACGTATTATTCATTATGACTCTCAGTGCATGTTGAATGAGCATTTTTTTGTTTGTTTGCTTGTGTTGGTCGAGGATGCAATAACTCACATCAAAGAAGCATTTTATTTTCATTGAGCTATTGCTTTGTGCAGGTAAAAATCTTCTTCACAGAGTGTTTAATATGCCATAACAAACAGATACAACATCTTTAGTTGGATTGCTAATGCTAGGTTATAGTAATCTTGCCCTGGGTGCTGAAATTCCAGTACTTTCAGGGTTGTTAACTCATAAAGTTATTTCAACGAAGAAATAACATCACATTTCCCTATCTCTTAAAAAGATCTTTCTGGCATTTTCCAATACATTAATCATAAAATCTGTGTTTAATAAAAAGAGAAGTGGAAAATATGAAAGAATAGATTAGATTCAGCAGCCATGAGGCAGAACTATGACTGAGTGTGACAGGTGGTGAGCGAGGCAGAGCTATGACTGAGCGTGACAGGTGGTGAGCGATCTGGAAGCTTGACACTGTTGAAGGTAAGTTCATCAGCACACCAATGTTTCTTTATTTCCTCAAATAAAGAATGCTGAGGAAGAGTGGACTCTCCATAGTCCATTTAATTTTCAACTTTTAGTGATTTTTTTCACAAAATTCCCTTAAATCATGAATTTTAAAGTTGAGACAAGAATATGTCTTCCTTTAAGTAGTTTGAATGAAATTAATGGCCTGAAAAAGCCTGTGGAAGATAGTAAACAAGATGTCATTTACATTTCATATTCAATTAGCATAGGTTCCCAACCTGTTTCTGTAACATGGATATAAAGGCATTGTAGTACTTTTAAGGATAAAATTGATAGAGAAAAGATTAAGAATTCTAATATTTGGGTCTTTTCATTACATGCAATGAAAATGTAAAGGTCCTATAAGGTAGGTTTCTATGAGAGTGGTTCAGCCTAAAGTAGAGAATAAGATAACATGAAGCTTCCAGATGAAATTCCAGGACCTATGCCTTGCTTTTGTTCCCTCATTTACTGGCTCAGGCATAGCAGGGGCAATATTTCCAGCTGCTTTTCTTGTTATAGATGATGATGAGCATCAAACAAAGCGAGGAATGTAATTGCACTTTGTACAAAGGTGAGGTTCTGTGTAAAGATGAAATAGTGTCATCCTCTCTGTTCTCCTTCAGCTCTAGTTCAAAATGCTAGCAGTTTGCAACAATAAACTTCATGAGCCCTTGACATTTGCATAATAAGATGAGCATCCCTATCAGGACAGTCTTGGAACCCTATTCTTTCTCAGGGAGAGAATTCAGTTCAAGGACATCTCTTGCCAGAGATTTATCAGGATACATTCCTTGGCTCATTCAATTGTTTAGATAGATGAGCTTTCTCTACAAAAACATTCCTTAAAAACAACATAAAACCTTAACTAAGTTGGTCCTTAATACATTTTATATATTGAATAAGTGCTCTTATGTAGTAACAGTTTGTTGTGATCTGATCTGAAATATGACCGTTCAGAATGTGATAAAGTGGTGACATAGTTTGTTTTCTATTATAATGGTAAACAACATGATCAAAAGCAACTTTGGCAGGAATGAATGGGTTTATTAGGCTGACAGGTTGGATTCAAACATAAAGGGCAATCCTGGAATGAGCTCAAAAGGAACCTGGAAGCAGGAACTAAAGCAGAAAACATGGAGGAAGACTACTTTCTAGTTTTCTCACCATGGCTTGCTCATCTTGATTTTTTAATAATAGGGCCATCTGATCAGGAGTATCACCACCCATGGTGGGCTGGACCCTCCAGTATCAATTGTTAATCAATAAAATGCCTCCACAGACATGTCCACAGACAAACTGATGAGGAACTTCCATAATTCAGATTCTCTCCATATATGTCTAAATTTGTGTCTAGTTGGCGATAACTGACCAGCACATATAAAGGAGCCTTGTCTGCATCATGGTTAATAGTATAGCCAGTGGTGACTCAGGCTGCCCACTACACCACCTAGCTCTGATCTAGTACTTAAACTTCCTTGAATGTGGCCACATCCCTGGAAGGATTAGGCCCTTTTTATGTATTGACATAGTTTCAAGTTGAAACTCAAGCTGGCTCTGAACTTGTGCTCCTTTCATCTTTGTTCCCAAATTCGAAGCTTAAAGACATGTGCCTCCGTGTCTGCTGAGCCATCGGATTTATACATATTACTAAAACTCAATACAGTTGAAGCACGGATCTATTCAAATTTATTTACTATTTCCTACATACCAAACATTGTTCTTACCATGTACAGTACTCATTTCCATCAGCTTGGGAGAATGGGGAAAGTATTGACATACATGGAACAACTTAACTTAGACTTAACTTAGAAGCAAAATAAAAAGATAAAACTCATGTTTTATTTTGTTTTTAAGAGAAATGAATGGAAATATACAATTGTGAAAGAAAACACACAACTTGATTCTCTTGCTGTTGATAGGTCAATAATTTAGTTCTCCAAGCCTAAGGCTGGAGCCTCAGTACTACTCTGATATGTAGTACAAGGACCACATCCAGCACAGCCAAGATCTGGAATCAGCATTCTCACATAAAGCCACAAAGAGAAAGGCATCCTGATTGACCTCCACGCCAAAGAAATAACTAGAAATCTAGCATCTGGCTTTAGATTTTGTATGAAATTCTAACTCATGTACTGAATGCCAACTACAACAAAATCAGGATATTTTAGTCTTATAATATCTCCCTCAGAAAACATTATTGTGTTTCCCATTTTGTAAAATACTTTCTTTTCGTAACTCTAACCTGGGAGAGCACTAGGATCTGTCGACTTCTCTAGTATATTAGACAAGGAATCACTAATTTGAAGTCTTCAGAGACTTCTTTTGCTTAATAATCATAATACTTTGAGTTTCATCATACTTCAATTTATTAATGATTCCTTATTTTATATTGTTGTGACATGTGACTGCTCAGATGTGATATAATGTAACTAGCCTTTAATTCATGGCAAGGAGATGATGGTTTGACAAGTGTCTGTTTTGTGTGTGTGTGTGTGTACCCACTCCATTTTTTTTATCAGATTTTATTATTGAGTATTAAGGGCATATGCACATGTTTTAAAAAACAACCATTTGTTATATATGTCCTCTAAAAATATTAAGACCCCTTCTGTCATTTATCTCTTTTAACAATGTTTTGTTATTACCTATAAAGTTAATGAAGTTCATTCCATAATTGGCTTCTTTTACAGTTTTGGTGTCATAGCTAAAATTAGTTCTGTATCAGATGACAAATATTTTTCTTACTTTCTTCCTAAATTTTTTTGTTTTTGTTTTTGCTTTTTTGTTTTTTGTTTGTTTGTTTGTTTTGTTTTTGGAGATAGGGTTTCTCTGTATAGTCCTGGCTATCCTGGAACTCACTCTGTAGACCAGGCTGGCCTCAAACTCAGAAATCTACCAGCCTCTTCCTCCCAAGTGCTGGGATTAAAGACGTGTGCCATCACTGCCCAGCTCTTTCTCAAATTTTTATACCTTTATATTTTTACACACAGATCTCTCTTGAAGTGCATATTATATAAGCTGTGAAGTTTGCTTCATTATATTTCTCAGGATCTAAACTCACATTTTTTTTCAGTGATAATCATTAAGAAGACTATCCACTAAACTCTATTGTAATTTTTTCACATCTTTCACAAAATAAATTGGCCATATTTATGTGGATCTTATACATCCAAATCCATATAATGACCTTAAAATCAGGTTGTACAATTCCTCAATTTATTTCATTTACATTTTCAGCTATTCCAGTTTTTTGCCTGTGTAGGGCTACACCTTCAGGTGGAATTATTATCCTTTCAAGCCATAAATATGTCTTGTCACATTGATCTCAGGTGCCTGGATTTCTTTAAGCAGCATTTTGTAACTTTGCTCATATGTATCCTGTGTGTTTTTTGGTATGAATGAATGGAAATCTGCACCTGCCAGGGGTAGTGATTTGGGGGGAATCTCTAGGAAGTCCCAGAGACCTGGGATGCGGAGGTTCCCAGGAGTCAATGCAGGTGACTTTAGCAAAGATGTCTAACAGTGGGGGCATGGAACCTGAAGAGGTCACCTACAGTAGGACCCCCATTGGGGGGATAAAGACAACAAACCATTAACAAAACCTTGAACCCAATATTGTCCTGTCTAAAAGAAATTTAGGGACAAAGATGGAGCAGAGACTGATAACCAACCAATAACTAGCCCAACTTATGAGACCTATCCTATGTGCAAACATCAATCCCTGACACTATTAATGACACTCCATTATGATTGTAGACAGGAGCCTATCTGAGAGACTCTACCCAGAAGCTGATTGAAACTGGTGCAGATACTCACAGCCAAACATTGCACAGAGGTCAAGGACTCTTATGGGAGAATTGTACGAAAAGTTGATGGCCCTGAAGGGGATAAAATTTTCACAGGAAGACCAGCAGAATCAATTGACCCAGACTCCTGGAAGCTCTCAGAGACTGAGCCACTAGCCAAAGCATATACACGGGCTGGACTGAGGTCTCAAGCACATAAGTAACAGATGTGCAGCTCCACCTCCATGTGGATCTTCCAACAACTAGAGTGGGAGCTGTCTCTAAAACTGTAGCATGAGTGTGGAATCCGTTCCCCAACAGGGCTTCCTTGTCTTACCTCGGTAGGAGAGGATGCATCCAATACTGCAAAAACATGATGCGCCAGCATGAGGGGATAACCAAGGGGGTCCCCACTCTCTCAGAGGACAAGGAGAAAGAGAATGGGGGGGGGGACTCTGTGAGGAAGGCACCAAGAGGGGGCCAGAGTTTAGAATGGAAAGAAACAAAGAAAGAGAGGGAGAGAGGGGAGAAGGGAGGGAAGGAAGGAGGGAAAGAAAGAAGGATGGAAGAAAGGAAGGAAGGAAGAAAGAAAGAAAGACACAGACAGAAAAGAGAATTAATTACTCTATATTGATTTCTGCTCTTTCTAAATTCACCAATTCTTAGAGTATTTTAAAAGAGATTTATTTATTTATTTATTTATTTATTTATTTATTTATTTATTTATGTGAGTACACTGTAGCTATACAGATGGTTGTGAGCCTTCATGTGGTTGTTGGAAATTGAATTTTTTTTAAGGACCTCTGATTGCTCTGGTCAACCCTGCTCGCTCAGGTTGGCTCCATTCACTCAGGTCAACTCTGCTCTCTCAGTCTCTGCTTACTCCAACCCAAAGATTTATTTACTATTATACATACGTACACTGTAGCTGACTTCAGACGCACCAGAAGAGGGCATCAGATCCCATTATGGGTAGTTGTGAGTCGTCATGTGGTATCTGAGATTTGAACTCAGGACCTTTGGAAGAGCAGTCATTGCTCTTACCCACTAAGCCATCACCAGCCCCTCATAGAATATTTTTGTATATTGCTTTCTAAACAGTCATACTTACTATACAAATTGACAATTTTGTTTTTTACTGTCTTCTGTCATCTATTGGTTGATTCCACTGGGTAATGATCAAACAGTAGGATCGAACATGTTAGTATGATGTCAAACAGTAGTTGAAAGAATGGGTACTTTCACTGGAAGTCTGTTCTGTTAACATTGGACATGTTTTTTGCAGTGAGTTTTGTTATTGCCATTGTGAAAAGAATTATGTCTTCAGAAGATATAGTCTGCTCCATAGTTTATGAGTTTTTATTATAAATGGATGCTGATTTTATTAAATGCATCTTATACTCTAACAGATAGTGCATTTTCCATTCTTTAATCTGTTAAAATATAAAGTAAGTTATTTTACTAAGCAATTAAATACTCAGCCAATGATTTGAATAAGAATTACCTTTCCAGGGTAACTTCTACTCAGTCATAATATGATATTCTTTTTATGTATTGTTAGTTTTAGTATACTAATAAGTTTTGAAGACTTATGTGTGTGGCTCAAGAGGGAAACTAATCTGTGGTTATTTTCCCTTTCACTTATCTTAGAACTTAGGTATTATTAGTACGGTGGTTTAGATGAGGACTGTTCCTTAGAGGTTCTCATGGAATTGGACCTTCTGTTCCTTGGTTGGTGGCACTATTTGTGCAGGTTGTGGAATACTTAGGCCACACTTAATATATTAAGGCTACACACACACACACACACACACACACACACACACACAGGGAAAGTTATATAACTCTATGTTGATTAAAATACATTTTATAAGTAAAAATTTAAGTGTTAGCTCTATATAATTTCAAAATGAAACTGCATTAAATTTAGGTAACACATTTACAATAGAGTGAAATTACCATAAACATAATAAAAGCAAATTCACATAATCAGACTATAAGAGAATATATTCGTGATTAATGTAATACAGAAAGGATTACTACCAAACATATTTTAAGACCATTATAGAATAGGGATGAAAACAAGCAAAAATGCACTTAAGACATTGAAAATATAGAAATTTCTAATTACTAAATCTAGAGAAAGATATTTAACTGATAATTAGAAAGTAGAAATTCCAATAGAAATTTATTTATATCATACTCATGAGCTTGAAAAGGTTTTGTATGTGCATGTGTCTATATTTGTCTCTATTTTTCTCTGTGTATATATGTTTGTGTGATCTCTGTATGTGTGTCTACAAGTGTTTGTTTGTGTTTCTCTTTGTATGTGTCTGTATTTATCTGTGTGATTTTCTATGTGTGTATATGTGTGTGTGACTATGTTTGTGTGTGCTTATCTGTGTGTGTGTATTATTGTATGAGAAAAACAACCAGCATCAGCTAGAATATAGCTGTATGTAGAATTCCCACTCAGCTGATAGAATCAATGATATACTAGTTCACTTTAAATGATATTTAAAATCTGACTCTCCAGAAAGATGAAAAGAAACGCAGACTTGTAGCTTGCACTGATGTCTTTGATGAATCTACTCTTTCTTGGCTCATTTTAAGCAAACAAGTGAAATGTAATTGATACCCTGAACAGAATAAGTATATTCACAAGCAGAATTATAAACCTAAAATATAGTCTAATTTTTGAATATGTATTATTGAAAATTTATAACTTATACAACAGAATGCATTCCTCTTAATTTTTAAAAATAATTACAATCTGATCCTCTCAGCAGTAATGTGAATGAATAAAATATATTGCACTTCTATAGTTAGTTACTGTAAATAGTTGCAATGAATAAGCTAGGTCTAAATGTAGCAACATCAGTATGTCCCATGAACATAACCTTCAGTAAAGAAATAAAATGGCAGCGTGACAACATGAATGATACTATATAAGCACAGAGCAAAATGGTGTGATGCGGGTCTTATTGCCTGCGGCTTCCCACGGAGGTCTCTGGACTGGCTTGATTGGAGGAGCTCTTGTGCATAGAATCGAGCAAGCATGGATCGAGTGTCTCTACCCTGTCTTTCAAGATGCTCTGTTTCTCCACACTGCCCTGAGTCGGGTTGGGCTGGGCCGGCAGGCCGACTAGCCTGTGAGTGCGGCGCAGCTTCAGGCCACGTTTCAGGAGAGCAGACCTCTTCCCAAGTGTTACAGCTCTAGAACAAAAGGCTCAGACCAAGGAGTAGATCTTTCACACACTTTACTTCCCTGGATACCATACATATATATAGTTTTGGGGGGTCATTCATATTTTGGCAGCAGTTATTTCTCATTGGTTTGGGCTGAGAATCTTTATTTGCATGTTAGAGGGCTTGACTAATATTCCACATCTCTCCTGCTGGGGGTCTTTGTCAGGGGGTTGGGCTGAAATCTGAGCCATGGTCTCAGGGGCGATTCACCGAACGCCTTCCGTCCCTCTGAGCAAATGCTCAGTAGGTCTTCGGGGTTCAAAGTGGTTTGCTCTACTGGACTTTGGCTGTCAGAACTGCCCCATTGCCCCACAGTGTGGCATATACATTTGAATATCGTTGATAAACCCACTGGTGAGATACACTAGGATCTACTTTGTATTACTATCCAAACCAGAAAGTAAACTTAGGAAGAGGAAGCATATGAAGAATCAACTATTTCAGTAATAATCTTTCTTTAACAAAGAGAGAAGAAAACCTGTAGAGACCATATCCAGAGGTTAGGCACTGCTCCTGGTTGAGGGATGGGGCTACCTACCCATCTCAAACATATTAACCCAGAATTGCTGCTGTCTAAAGGAAATACAAGGACAAAGAGTAGATCAGAGACTTAAGGAAAGGCCCTCCAGAGACTACCCCACCTGGGGATCCATCTCGTACACAGTCACCAAACCCAGACACTATTGTTGATGCCAAGAAGTGTTTGCTGATAGGAGCCTGGTATAGCTGTCCTCTGAGAGGCTCTGCCAGAGACTGACCAATACTAATGTGGATGTCTGCAGCCAATCATTGGACTGAACATAGGGACCCTAATGGAGAAGTTAGGGTAAGGACTTAAGGAGCTGAAGGGGTTTGCAACCCCACAAGAAGAACAACAATATCAACCAACCAGATCCCCCAGAGTTCCCAAGGACTAGATCACCAACCAAAGAACACACACAGAGGGACCCATGGGCTCCAACTGCATATGTAGCAGAGGATGGTTTTATCTGGCATCAATGGGTGGGCAGGTCCTTGGTCCTGTGAAGGCTCAATGCCCCAGTGTAGGGGAATGCCTGGGCAGTGAGGCAGGAGTGGGTGGCTGGGTGAGAAACATCTCAATAGAAGCAGAGAGGAGAAGGGATGGGATAGGGGATTTGTGGAGGGGAAACTGGGAAGAGGGGGTAACATCTGAAATGTAAATAAATAATATAACCAATAAAAATGAAAAAAGAAGAAATAGTGAAAAATCTGCAGTGAGCATAATACAACCTGTAGATCAGGAAGGATAATACATTGCTGCTTTCTCTTCCTTCTTTGTGTGGTCCACCTATCTTTAGGCAGAGGTTCTTACTTACTATGTTCTTTGATGAGGTAAGGATTCTGGTTTGTGTAAGTGGCTAATTTTGGTATGAGTTTATGTTTAGTGTCAAATGCCTATGCTGTATGAAGGCTCTCAGAGATACCCAGGCAGGTCTCACCTACCACAGACTCTGTGGGAGCTGCTCATGTTGGGATGTTTTTGATGAAATGCCATGGCTTTGAATCTTATACCACTGAGGTGAACTACCACTCAGTAGTTCTGGTGTGTATGTTCATGGCAAACATGTGCTCTCATACACAAAGGGATTGGAGACCAAAAGAAGTCACATAAGAACACCATGGTATATCAACCTTGAAATACCAACAGAGAGAAGGGACCAGAGGCAAGGAAAGGAACAGTTGCTCCATTGTTTCCAAAATCAGTTTCTCTACCTGGGATAGTCTCACAGAACTGACTTAATCTGTAAATGAGGCACCTAAAGGTCATTTACAGGAAGTGCCTCTTTAAGGAAGATGGAATCAAAATGGCCATTTAGTAATCAAAAGTCTAGGCCAGGCATGGGGACACATGTCTGTAATCCCAGTGCTTGGAAAGTAGAGCCCTGAGGACTAGGATTTCAAAGTCACCCTTAGCTACATATTGAGTTTGAGTCTTGCTGGGTGACATGATATTTTAACAATAACAAAAAAAAACATAAAAATTTTATAAAGAAGTGAAAAATTTTCCGTACATGATTACCTATTGAGATAGGAGAAATGTCACAAAATTAATTCTAGGGTTTGGATGCAGACCATTTAATCCACGCATTTCAGGCATGGAAAGTGAGACATTACGTGAATCTGTAATTTCCTGGCCATCTACAATTGAAGGAAAGATCCAGAAGCAGATTATTATATAATTGCTGGCTGAGGAACTCAGACATTCATATAAGAAATTGGCCTATTGCATGCTTCTGGATGATTGCTTGGAGTCATATGCTTCTCTCTCTTTTATGCCAAGGTCAAAAATTAAAAAAAAAATCCAATAAAATCAAAAGCTGCTCAAAGTCCTGACAGAACAGACACTACGGAAGAAAACTAGCTCTTTAATTATGGCGTGCCATGAGCCGCTTTTACTCCTTACAGATCTCTGAAGTTGAGTTGCCCCATACTTTTGAATGTTCTCTGACAGGTCCCTGTGATTTGTATCAGCTCATGAAATTTAAAAAATAAAGAAAAAAAAAGCAGACTTGCAGCTCTCATTTGCCAGAATCTGTAAGATCTCTTTTATCATGCCCGGCTACCTGGATGGAAAGCAGTGTTCTCTTTAGTGGCAATCTGCTCTAATCATTTTTTATTCAGGTGGCAGGCAGGGTTCGGGCAAAACATGAAAGACAGTGGTTGGAGCACAGTGTCTTCAGATGACTTAAACTGCCTCACTCAGGCAATTTTGATCCCTTTTTATTTAGCCACCTTTAAACAGGCTTCTTTTACAGCTCAGGAGACCAAATAGCCGAAGAGGATATAAATAAGGGACATCAGAAAAGAGCATGGCATTTGCAGTCTGAACTTACTCCCTTCCTGATATTCCTGACCTTGAGTTTCCAACAAAGCTCTGTGCAGCCTCCTGTCCTCATTTACAAAATGAAAAGTGTGTATGAGAGAGAGAGAGAGAGAGAGAGAGAGAGAGAGAGAGAGAGAGACAGAGAGACAGAGAGACAGAGAGACAGAGAGACAGAGAGACAGAGAGACAGACAGACAGAGACAGACAGAGACAGAGACAGAAACAGAGAGAGACAGAGACAGAGAGAGCATGTGTGTGAGTGTGTGGTGTGTGTGTGTGCATGTGTTTGTGTGTGTGTGTGTGTGTGTGTGTGTGTGTGTGTGAGAGAGAGAGAGAGAGAGAGAGAGAGAGAGAGAGAGAGAAAGGGAAAGAGAGAGAGAAGTGTGTGAGTATGTATATGAATGAGATGTGAGAGTGTGTGT
Organism: Montemys delectorum; assembly: GCA_019843815.1. NCBI lineage: Eukaryota > Metazoa > Chordata > Mammalia > Rodentia > Muridae > Montemys > Montemys delectorum. The sequence continues at coordinate 29,353 of JADRCD010212673.1, forward strand.
GTGTATATATATGTGTGCATGAGCATTAAATGTAGTTACTATGAAAGAAAATTAGCTTAGAGGATTGCATTTGAAAGTGCTTTGTAATTTTTAAAGAATTAACATATATAATTTGTATTCTAACTTTTGAAACTTGGAAACTTGTTTAGAGGCAGTTAAAGATAACCCACAGTAAGCACTCAACTTTTTCTGTCTTCTCTAAGGATTATGTTTTAGTACCTAAGACATGTTAGGGAGGGTACTTTGTGATAGTCTGGAGGTGTACCAAACTGAAAGGTAGAGAGTAATGTCACATTTTAGAATAATCAATGACCTTACAGAAAAGAGGGTTTCTGGAAGACTATAATAATTTAGATTACATATAAAGACAAACTATCATCAGGAAAAGAGGGAGGGCAGTGACAGGGACTGTGGTCACACAGGAAGCTCTCCCAGGTGGTGGTCAACATGGAAACTGCTGGTTTAGAAAAGGACTCCAGCCTTATAACAAGAAAGCTCTTCCCTGTGGGCGTGATGACTGGTCTAGTCTCTATGTTCTGTTAATGCACTGCCTTCTTGATTGTTTTGATTTGTAAGACTTGGGATAGTCTCCAGGCACTGTTGCCTGTATACTCAGGTAGGTCCCAGCACAGGTGTCAGCCTGGGTAGATTGGAAGCCCTGTTTTCCCATGTGGGGATTCCTCCCTACTTGCAAAGTACTTGTGATGGAAACCTCAATGAAATATTCATTTTCCTTATAGACGTAGAACTTCAAACCAGAGAATACAAATGACAGCTGTCTAAGTATTACTCTGTCAGTTGGGACTCAAGACTCAAAACCACAAGTCCAATTTAACCCTAAAAATCTTATAGCTATCATTTTCCTCCTAATACCCAAACATCTCTGCAGGTTTATGGAGAAAATATATACAACTATAAATTTTAATATAGCATTAGAGTGCTAATACTAGTTATGAAGAAGTGATACTCTCTTCCTCTTTAAGAAAAGTTTTTTTTTCTCTTAAAAGCCCTCTTAAATGGACAAATACATTTAACAATTTGGAAGCACTGGATCCCAAACATATGATTTATCATTCAGGTCACAATATCTTAGCTGTGAGTATAATTCTTTCAAATACAGTGCAAGCTGAAAAATGCAAAGATGGGCTCTCTATATAAAAAAAGCATAGATGTGGGACTTTTTGCTATCCCACATCCTACACTTCCATCTGTGGCCCCAAGACATGATATCCTAATGGTCTAGACATCTTTATTCTCCAGAATTGTATCTGTTTGAAGTCATAGTGTCAATATTGCTAGATAGTAATAGTCAGTGCTTCCCGGCAAAGCTTCTTGTTTGGAGGAGCAGCCTTTGGTCTCAGGTATCATTAGCATGATATCAATCCACTTCTTATTTCCATGGACTGTGTCATATTTACAGCAGAACTGTGTACTCTAGTACTTACACATCAAGAATGAGCATTTACTGTTGTTGGATTTGGATTTATGGCAGGCTCATTCCCATGGGCCTCTCATAGTGTCCCATGCTAGAGCAAACTGTGGCTTCTAACCATTGGCCGGCCTCTGTGCCTGTAGGCTGCTGGCACTGAAGTGGGTCACACAATGGGGGCGGGGGTGGAAAGTAAAAAACAAAAACAAAAAGGATAAAAGGAGATGCCACCCAGACTTTGCTATCTGTATTTCTTCTGTTCTACATTACTCTGACAAAAGCAACTTTAAAAAAGGGTTTATCTTGGATCGTGCTTTGAGAATGTAAATAATTATAAGAGGGAAGTCTCAGTAACAGGAGATTGGGGAAGCTCATCACTTACTACGCAAAGTCAGAAAGCGTATGAGAGGAACGAGTTAGCGAGAATCAGACTGACTTCATGAGAGTCAAGCTGCAAACTGGCAGTTTGAGAAACGAGGCCTAAATTTCTGTTTCCCAGAAACGAGAACCTAGATCCAGGAACCCGTGGTCAGACAACCACAGCTGAAGGCAGCCAGTCTGAAGATGCCTTGCCAACTGGGACTGTCCCCAGAGCTCTAACCAATCACAAAGGCACCCATAACACTAGAGACAAAACCAACCAATCAAGGGACCTTTCTTGGTCTTGGAGGATGTATAGGAATAACAAATCAAAACTTCTATTTGCCGCTCTCTCTTCTCTCACTCTTTCTAAAAACCTGCTTCTTATATCTAGCTTTCATGGCTTTCATTTCTCCTCTCCTCAACTATAACACAGACCTTCAAACTATTATTAATTTCTCCACATCATCAGGCTGCATTTTGCTTTTGTCTCATGAAAGATATAAAGAGATAATTATCAAGTAAGTATCTTCTTTTGTGGAGAGGTTGTGGCTGCAGGGATGGGAGGAAAGATCATATTTATATGTGTCCACTTGAGTTTATGTCCTTAAATATACCATTATATATATGAAAAAAAAAAACATTTTCTCCATCTGCATGCCTATGTACTCATTCACGCATCTTATTTGATGCTCCCTTTGTCAGGCACCATGCTAAATGCTGAGAATGCAGTATATTTACAAAACCTAATGCTTTTCCAGAATGGAAGTTCTTACTTGCATTATTGCAGATATTGGAAGGTTGGGGCTGAAAATTCCAGCCATCTAGTGGGTTACTGGTTAATCCATCAATGAATGCTGATGTGAGGGCTAACCTGAAGCCCATCAAAAATATTCTTAATAGCACAAAAAACATTACTACCACAAAGGAAAATTAAAAATTTTTGGAAGCTCTGAATTAGGAACAAGTTTCAAAGACAAAATATTAGAACAAATGTTTTCCATAGCACTCATTGAAGAGGGGTTTTCAAAGTTCATTAGAAACTGGAAGCAGAGAATATATACTTATAGGATATATATATCTATAAATCTATACCTTATATCACAATCCTGATTTGCAGCAAGTCATTCTAGACATTTTTAGCTCTATTCTATTTTACAGTGAAATGTTCAATGAGGAAAATAACCATAAATAAATATATATAAAACAAATGTAAATATATATACCATTACAATTAACCATTCCTTCTGCATAAGATGAGAGTTAGGAACTCTATTTAAATAGATGGATGATTATGGTTAAGAGAAAAAGTGAAAGTGAACTTGGTCTGTCTTCCAAACTGAGCCATGGTGATAATACCAACTTTATAATTTGCTGATCAATTTTAATGTATGTGTTGGTAAACTTCTCCTAGGGAACAAACCTAGGCATCCCAGCCCTCCCCATTGCCACCATCATTACAGAAACTTTCAGTGCCAGGTCCATTATAGCCACTCTGCTAATCAACCTTAAACATCTACATCAGTACACTCCAGACAATGGTGACATAGCCATCTAGCCTCCTTCACAAGCAGTTCCTGCCAACTGCCACCAGAGCTGTCCCTTTCTGCTGTAGCAGGGGTCCCTGATAAATGTTTATTGCTTCTGCTGGTAAATATTCATAGAACTTTCAGAAAGAAAAGAATTGAACAAGTAAATACAAACACAAGGAGCAGGGTATGCCTGAGGATATGGGTACATAAAGTGTGGCCAGGAAACTTGAAAAGGATGCCTGCAACTGGAGAAGACAGCTCTTTCCCAGCCACTTCAGTGTATGCTATGTAGGATACACAGGTGTGTGTGTGTGTGTGTGTGTGTGTGTGTGTGTGTGTGTGTGTGTGTGAAGTGTGCTGTGAGACTCTACAGTCTGTATACACACAAAGGTATTCAAATGCAAGGACATTTCAGCTCTTATCAGACCCAGACTCACAGAAGTGAAATCCCTAACTTATTACCTGCAAGATTTTAACTTGCTTGTAAGTTGTACATTGGGGAGCAGGTGTTGTCTGACCGGGAAATTGCAACAACAGTGAATCTATGCTAACACTTCTATAGCAGGAAAGAAGGCATATTGGCATACCTTCTCTAATCTACTAATACCTATCAGTGCCATGGAGACTGAGAAAAAGGAAATCCAGTGAGGACAAACATCAGACACAAAGTATTATACATTCTGCTTTGTGTTACTGCGTTTACCATTTTTGACCTTTTTGTCATGTAGTTAAATTTGACATTTTTATTACTATTTATAACTTTGTACTTTGTTAAGGTATTGGACTTTAACTTCCATCTCATAAGAAAACATTGTCATATGCCTACACCACTTTGCTCTATGTGGACAGTTGTAGTCTTTCTGCTACAAATCATACCTGTCAATATGCAGATATTTCCTTCTCCTTCATATTTACTCTTTCTTTTCCAAATTCCCCCATTTCTTCCTTGTTTCACTACTTTAATACTGATACCATTTGCTGCTAAAATAATTTATAAATTATAATTTCCCCAACAAGTATTCCAATGCTACATTATCTAAACCTTATTTGAGGAACGAGTGAATTGCACATGTATCTCTTACCACAAGGCAAATTAGTAAAGCAAGTAAATCAATGGAGAGAATGATTTTCATCTCACCTCTAAATAATAGCAAGAAATGAAATGCTCAGTAAAAACAATCATCAAGGAGGACTTACATAACAAAAACCGAGAATGTGGAAAGGAGGCTAGTTAAAGTTGTAAAATACTATCTATCCAAACATATGCCCAAAAGCACAAAACAAAAGCAAGTATGAGACAGAGACCCAACAGGAGGCATTCACCCTACAACTCCCCAACAAGGAAGCCAAGGACACCAAAATAGCTCAAAAGCTGAAGAAAAATTCATTACAACTTCTAAAAAGAATTGATGACAATATAAAGGACTCAAATAAGTAGATGAACCAATCAACTCAAGACTCCCACAAGAAAGTTACTAAAGTTAAAGAAATGGTACACATTTGGAGGAAAAATATAAAACATGGAGTAAAACTTCAGCAAAGACTAAAACATTCAAAAGGGAACAAAATAAACAAAAAAGTCCTAAAAGTGAATGAACCAATTTTTTAAAAATCAGAAAGAATCATTAACTGATAAGACAAAACAGGGGAATACATTTCAGAGGTGGCTAACCAAATAGAAATAATAATATATTCATATATTGATATATGTATTATCATATATCTGAAATATATATGTATATATATATATACATATATATTACACATACACACACACACAATGACTGAACATAACCAATGCCTTCAATAAATCTTAGATATGATCAAAGGACAAAGCATGAGTTCAAGGGATAAAGAAACCTGAGATAAGGTAAGGGTAATAGACAAACCATTCAAAGATTAAATTATAGAAAAAATTCAAACTAGAAAAAAAATGGACATTCAAACAAAAGAGGTAGTCAGAACTGCAAATAAACATGAGTGGATAATAACCTTTCCATTCCATGCTATAGTCAAGACACTAAACATACAAAACAAACAAATAACAAGGCTGTGAGCTACTAACACTGACTTAAACAGAGGCATCAGTATCTGTAACCACAAAGGCCAGAAAACCTGGAGGGATATATTCCAGTTCTTCAAAGTAAGTATTTTTCAATCAAGGTTGTCATAGCAAAATTGATGAAGAGGTAGATACTTAAGGACAAACACAAGCTAAGACAACTCATGGTAACAGTTTACTATCACAATGTTTTTAAAAATGATACTGTACATGAAAGATAAGTAAAGATAGTCTCATCAACAAGAATACATGCAAGGATACATTTTAAGACATTGAAAGAAAATACTAGGTGATTGAAACATCCTCCATAATCCTAGGTAAGTAGAATAATGTTATATAAATGGCCACAGCAGGGAAAGCAAAGTAAACTATGGGAAACTTCCAATGAAACTCTCCCCCAAACTACAAAGGCAGTGTTAACATCCATACGGAAGGATAAAGATCATGGCTAGCCTAACAGTCCAAGGTAAAAGAACAATGAGAAGGTACCCTGACCTCAGCTTACACCACAATCCCACAGTGACAGAGAGTAGGGATGGCACAATAATTGTAAAAATTAGGCACAAACAACAAAATGGCTAATCAGTAAGTGAACTAATTATTTTATCAGACAATTCTAAAACGACTGCAATGACATATCTATTGTACTACACTGTGCCTTAGGAGTATTTACACATGCATGCTTATTATTGTTCTGTTCACTGAAACAAGGAAATAAGAGTCAGCTTAATATAAACCAACAGGTGATTAGATAAGGAAATTGTAGGAATTTAATTAAACTCTAATAAAAAATAAAATTATAAAAATTAGCAGAGAAAAAGATGACTCCGTAAATTATTTTGTTAATAGTCTAGTCTCAGAAGGACCAGTATTCTATATCGTCTCTCAAAGAATGATCCTAGCTTTTAATATAGAATATAGCATATATCACGTATCATATGTCATCAGTCATTATCATATATTGCTATCATATATTGTATAGAATATAACATAATAATACCATAATCATCATCATATATCATACGTAGAAATAATATGGTTAATCTGACTGTGGTTATAGGTTACAAAACTAGAAAGGGAAAACTAGAAAAGTAAAAAACAACAAAAAAAAAGCCATGTGACATTAAAACTGAAAAGAAGTTACTGTATGTGGGAAGGCATAAAACAGGGAAGAAGGGTGGGAGGCAAGGTACCGGGAGGAAGCTTGACAAAAATACACCATCTCTGAAAAGACCGTGATAGAACAGTGTTCTCTGTTCACTAATTGAAATAAGCAAGTAAAGAAAAGGGAAGAAAGAAACACACACACACACATACACACACACACACACACACACACACACACACACACACAAAGGAAAAAAGGACCTGTTACTACTCAAAGGAATTTAGTCCTGTGGGTATATTGATTTTAACCAGAAAAACACATTTCCAGCTTCTGACCTCTAGAATGAAAACATTACAGATTTCTATTGTATGCCACAGCAAGGCTTAGTAATGTATTGCAGTAGCAATGGGAAACTAATGAATGTCCTTACAAAAGCTTTTACTGTGGAAAAAAAAAAAAAAAAAAACCACCAGGCTGCGTGTTAGCGTAGAATGAAGGCAACCACAATATAGCCTCTGTGATAAAGTTCTCCTTTTGAGGAAATTATCATGAATTCACAAGAAAAAAAACTCTGGATTCTTCTGGTTTGGATCTATGTACCTTTGAAAGCAAGGACATCAAGTACTTGCTTTGTAAGCATCATACCTGTGGTACTCAGGTTAGAAAAATCACTTTCTGTTAATACTAGGCTGTCACGCTTTAAAATATAAGTACCTGATACTACTAAGCTGGTCAAGAAATTGAGACTAGATAGATAGATAGATAGATAGATAGATAGATAGATAGAGATATACATATAGATATACATATAGATATACATATAGATAAAAAGAGTAAGTTGAAACTCACGAAAAGAGAAAAAGAAAACACAAGAAATCTCCCTAAACACTTACCATTGTGTATAATATTCCTTTTACCTTAAAAATTTATAGAAGCTTATCTACATAATACACATCAAAGCATAGTCACTTTCAATCTAGTGTAGTTATGAAAGTGAAATGTGTTTCTCATCTTTTAATGCAGCACACATCCATTGAGCTGTGGAAATTGCAACATGATTAAAATTCTTTGAAACATTTGAAGAATTATTGTGTAACAAGCGCAATTATATCTTGAAGGCATCAAGATGCCTTCTGAGGGAATTATTTAATAATAAAATTCACACCAATGAAAAAAATTATAAATCACAATCAATTACAGATACATTAAAAAAAACTGATGTAAACTAGTCTTGATGGTATTTGTGTAAGATAGCTCATTAGTGTGGGACCACACGCTATCCTCATCAGTAACTGTCAAAACAAACACTGCCCTATTACTTCATAAACCAATTTTGATTTCTAAATACTGAACCAAGCTGAAATTGTTACTATTTTCAATAAAGGATCTCTCTCATCAGCCATCTCTTGGTGGAGTTTGTTATAATTCAAATGAAAATTTAAACAAAATGATCAAAAATGGGGGGGGGAAGAAAAATATATCTACTTACTGTATTAATTCCTGTTGCAATTTAAATGAAAAAATTTAATTTTCTCAGCAGTTATCTTTTAGTAAGTAGTACTTTTAAGAGTCTGGACCACCTAGATCCTACTGTTGTGGTAACGTATGCAAATGAGCAGTTACCGAGTAGACCAGGCGTATGCAGAACAAAATGAGCAGATCCAGAAATACCAGTGTTCAAATAAGGGACTATCAACTGCCAGCACCTGTAGATGAATGGAGGTAGCTCTACTGGAAAGAAATCTAAATTGAGATTCAAAGCACACACAACAATCACCTAGGCAAACTGAAGAAGGTAAGGCCTTACAGAGCAGGCTTGTAAGGCAGGAGGGCTTCAAGGTAGTATTACATTAGTCACAGTGGCTGCTCTAAAGAGTTAAAACCCTCCTGGGGCAGACTGTTCTCTATGTTACATCCTAATGGCATCTGGTCTGTAACCTGCAATATCCTTTAACAAGCTCTCTTTTTAACTTTTATAATTCACAGTAAGGTTGCCTTTCCACAGCCTTCAGTGTTTAGACCCTCTACTCTACCCGACTGCAGGGCTTACTGCTGCATTGTTTATAGGGTAGCTTCAGAAAATAACCAAAGGAATTCATTGTCTTTTATTATGAGGCACTTGCTTTGTAGATTCTGATGACTAATTTTCATTGTTGATGTAACTGGATTTAGAATTATGTAGGGATTTACAGCACACCTATGAGAATTTGTCAGGTCATTTCCAAGGAGCACTGATTAAGGGAGGAAGCTAAACCTTGAAGGTAGGTGTCTTCATCTCATGGGTAGCGGCCCCAGCTGGGAGAAAGGGGAGGAGAAAGCTAGAAAGGACCTGCATCCTCATCTCTCTACTGCTTCTGTGATGTGAACAGCTTCTGCCAGTCACTCCCCTTAGTGTGATGCTCTCTCATGCCTTCTCCATTCTGCAATTCTGTTCGAAATAGGTCTTCTTTGATTTTTGTTTGTTTGTTTGTTTGTTTTTTGGTCACAGGCATTTTGTCATCCTGAAAAACAAAGACATTAATATGCAAACCTCTATCACCTTTAATCTTACAATAACCCTAAAAATAGGAGTATCATTCATTCTATTTGAAACACAGATAAATCAAGGCCCAGAGAGTCTGAAAATTTGCATAGTATCATACAAAAGAGCAAAGTGGGACTATTCATTACATTCCTTTCCACCAGTGTTTCTATTTTGGCTCTTTATTCACTTGAGGCCCTCTTTCCTGTAGCTCAGACTCTTTAAATTCCTTATGTGGCGGAGAATAACCTCAGAACTGCTTCTGTCTTCCACAGACATGCTCCACTCTGCTTATTTCTATCACTTTATCTCATACATGAAACCCTGAAATCGTTTGCTGGGGAATGGCCTGCAGGGGTCCAGAACATAGCACGCAGAGCCTAAAGCTGCTTTCTCACAAACAACACTTTTAAATTTTCATTTGACCATGGAGTGTAGTACAGATATTGCTCTCTCTTTCCACAGCCCTTGAAGCACCTCTTCCTCACAGCTCCCATCGCTTTGAGTTTTGCTATTTTACCTATTTAAAGACCAATGGCATCGCTTAGTAAGTTAATACCAATGAATGATTAGAAAAACTTTGTCATTCCTTGCAACTGTTTCATTGATCTTCCCTCAGATGAAATCCACTAGCGCCAACAGAAAGAACGGAAACACGCAGCTTCAGGAGGTTGGAGGTGGGGGGGGGGAACCCTCCAGAATGTACCAGAGGCTTGGAAGTTAAGAGACTCTCAGGAATCAAAGAGAGGGACCCTACATTGGAGAGAGGGAACTTGTAGAGCCCACCTCCATCAGAAAGACAGGGCATCAAGTGAGGGATGGGTTGCCTTCCCACAGTCAAAACCCTGACCCATAATTGTTCCTGTCTGAAAGTACTGCAGGGATGGAAATGGAGAGGAGCCTGAGGAAAAGAAGGTCAAGCGACAGACCCAAAGTAGGATCCAGTTCAAGGGGAAGCCCCAAGACCTGACACTATTTCTGAGGCTATGGAGCACTCACCTCTCATGACTGCCCTCCAAAAGACCCAACAGGCAGCTGAGTCAGGTGCAGATATTTGCACCCAACCAACAGACAGAAGATACTGACCCCTATGATTGAATTATGGGAAAGCTGGAAGAAGCTGAGGAGGAGGGCTACCTTGTAGGAGGACCATCGGTCTCAATTAACCTGGACCCCTGAGATCTCTCAAACAATGGACCACCAAAAAGACAGCATTACACCAGCTGAAATGAGGCCCCCAACAAATATACACCAGAGGACTGCCAGGTCTGGGTTTAGTCAGAGAAGATGCACCTAAGCCTCAAGAGACTCAGGTAGTTTAGAGGTCAAGTGGGGTGGGGTGGTGATATCCTCGTGGAGTCAGGGGGTTGGGGAGGAGGTATGGGATGTGGAACAATCGGAGGGTGTACCTGGAGGGGAAGAAAATATGGAGTTTAAAATAAACTAACAAATTTAAAAAAGAATCATAATAAAATAAAATAAAGATCCCACTGATTCCTATTTTTAGGGTGTTGTTATTAGAATTCAATAACTTGACGTTAAATATCTAGATATCATGAAGTCACCCAGCAAAACCATTATAATTCCTCTCATAGGCTTTCAAAGATTTCTTCATTCTAAACTCTCTTGGACAGTTTACATTGATCTCAGTTTATAAGAACTTTATCCCCAATTGTCTATCACATCTGTTAGCTTCCCTCTTCACTTCAGTCATCGGACTTCTGGCAGCCTCTGCTTAGGGGCTAACACCTGGGAGCTAAGACAGATGCTCTCTGTTGACTGTTGGTTTGTCTTTGAAGAAGCCGCCTGAGTATGCCCATCACCTGAGTACGCCCATGGCCTGAGCACGCCCATCACCTGAACTTGCCCACTGCCGGAAGATCCACTGAACCTGGGGACTTTGGCACCTGAACTTTCTTTACAATATAATCTAGAGACTTGGTTTTGGTTTCTCTTGTACCTATAAAAACCCTGGCTTATTCTAAGTAAAGTTGGAGCCTTGATTGGGACGCAACTTGGCTTCGTGTTTCCTCTTTGCATTTCAAACCCTCTATTTCAGGTCCTTTGTTCCCTCCTGGCTGAGAGAATCCCGTTCTTGAAACTGCGGGCAGTTTCACACATCAACACAATTTACGCTCTGAAGTAGCCATCGATTACTACATTAACAAAATGCCAACAAGCTAGCTTTACTAATATGTATTATAATTACATAATTATATTCTGTCATTAAATAGATATTCATTTTAACTCTCATTTTTCTGGATAGGAACTTCATTTTACACTTAACACTACTATGGTAGAAAGAGTGGAAAGGTTTACATTCTGCAAAGAGTGAATAGTGAATTCACGTTGCTTTACAGGGAAGGGACTGCAATCCAAACAGAAGCCCCATCTAGCCAGGAGTCCCCATTTGTCCAGTTAGTTCTCACAGGGAAAAACACCATGCTTTTGAAACCATCTTCCCATGACTGTTGCTCAGGCTGAGAGTTTGATTTTTTTTGTTTTGTTTTGTTTTGTTTTGTTTTTTTCCGAGACAGGGTTTCTCTGTGTAGCCCTGGCTGTCCTGGAACTCAGAAATCCTCCTGCCTCTGCCTCCCAAGTGCTGGAATTAAAGGTGTGTGCCACCACCGCCCAGCTGAGAGTTTGATTTTAAGAATACAGTGTCTCAGGCTGATGTGGTCCAGGGAGACAAATGTCATAGTAAATAACTGTCCATCAGTACCCTGAGCACCAAGCTCAGCCTCAAGGCACTTTTCTCTTACAATGCTCAAGAGGAAGTTCTCAGTTCAGAACAGCCACTTTATAAGATAGTTGGGAAATACTTCTATTACTGCTGACTGAGTTCTTGCATTGCCCTCCTTGGCAGTGCCAAACTGGAGATGCCCCTTGGGGCTTGCAATTGGTACAGAATGCAGCTACTATGAATTTTGGAATTATCCTGGCATCGCCCCGATTTTCTCCGTCAGAACTGTAGGGAGAAACTGTGGTGTGTGCATGTGTGTGTGTACCATAAAGTGTTCTCAAACCAAGAATATATGTATATACACACACGTATACATATATGTGTGTATATATATATATCAATTATATTATATATTAAATAATAAATTGATAATTAAATAATATATATTACTATTATCTCTGGTTTGTGAACACTTTATGGCCTTCTTCTCTGATATACTTAATTGCTTCTATGTTTGATTTGCATGGCTTTCTATTTCTAGTTTCAAGATGAGACTTTTAAACTTTCCAAATCTGATTTCAAAATTGAACCCTAAAAATTAAATGTTTCCCTTATGCCTCTGCCTGAAAGACAGGAACATGTGTACTGTTCACTTCGCTGTTCTCTTTATACTAACCTCTCTGCTCTTTCAAACAGCTAAGTGTGAATTGCATCAGATCAGTTTTCTAGTGCTGCGCAGTGTTGTAAAACAAGCATTGTCCTAAGCTACCACCTTAACATCATGAACACTTACTTAGTGCTCAGTTTTACAGGATAGTGTTTCAAGGTGATACATTCATTATCTATTGTTAGATAACAAATCATCTCCAGACGTAGAAACTTAAAGCACTTTTACCATGTCATAGTTTCTGTAGTTCAGAAATCAGGAACAGTTTACCAGGGTCTTCTGGCTCTTAATATACTTGATATATTGACTGAGGCTACAGTGGCATCAGCGTGGATCTGAGGGAGAAACCACAATTTCTGATGCTTCCTTGAATTTGCCTGGAAACATCAGTTCCTTAGCATGTGTGAGACTCACAATGCAAATGATGCTTCTACCACAGTAAAGCTTAAGAGGGAGAAACAAAAACAAAAATGAAAACAGAAACCAAATTGAAGTTACGTCACATAATCTTGGAAGAAACATTGCACCAAGTTTGCTACATTCTGTTTATTTGACAGAATTCACTAGGCCCAGTCCATATTCAAGCAAACAGCGTTACACAAAGGCATACACTGCAGAATCAAAGGAAGCCATGCACTCTGACATCTTCTACAGCTGCCTTGTGCTGCTTAGAGTCTTCTTGCCCTTACTAGATCCATCATGTCTCTGCAGCACAGCAGGCCTTACAGACTGCAGCCTCGTAGGGCTTCCCTTTGAAGATAAGTCTTGTAACACCTTCTCAACCATGTCTAGACCTGTGTGTTTCCTAGGTAATTGCAAATTCAATCCAGTTAACAAATGGCATTGACATTTGACCTTTGCAGGTGGTGACATTCTTTGAGCCTTTCTTAAAATAGTCTTGAAAATTATGTGCGGTTCGTCATAGTGATGACATAAGCACAAGGAAACAATTACATACCCCAATCCTCAACTGGCACAATGCGTTCTTGTAGCTCAGGGTATTGTTATGTGTATAATTATGTAAAGTAATAGTATATATGTCTGTTAATAATGTAGCATGCAAATTATATAATGGACATGGATTCAAATGCACTAGAAGTAATACAATCCAACTAGGAACCAACACACAGGTATAGGTTTCTATTTTTATTCTCCAATTAAAAAAAATCAAAGTTTGCCAGGTGGTGGAAGCACACACCTTTAATCCCAGCGCTTGGGAGGCAAAGGCAGGTGGATTTCTGAGTTCAAGGACAGCCTGGTCTACAGAGTGAGTTCCAGGACAGCCAGGACAACACAGAGAAACCCTGTCTTGAAAAAAACAAAAACAAAAACAAAATCAAAGTTCACAGGGAAATTACAGATGATAATGTGGGACAAGATGTATAAGAGATGAACCGAGATTATATTTTAGTATAAAAACCTAAGATCTGGGGCTGAAAAGATGGCACAGCAGTTAAAGGTATGCTTTACAAGGACCTAAACTCAGCATACAAACATGCATTTCAGGTAGCTTATAGCTACCTGTTGCTTGAGATCTAGGGAAATTTTCATCCTCATATGTCCTCTACACACATAAACACACACACACACACACACACACACACACACACACACACACACACACA
>JADRCD010212674.1:8622-25718 GCA_019843815.1 Montemys delectorum
CACACACACACACACACACACACACACACACACACACACACACACACGCGCGCGCGCGCGCACACACACAATTTTAAAAGAAGAAAGGCTTTTCTTTGTTGCTCTGTTTTGTATATTTGGGTTTTTGTTCGGAAAGAGTCTCTATGTAGTCCTGGATGGATGTCCTGGAATTCAATATACAGACTAGGCTAGACTTGAACTCCCAGCAATTCTCCAGCCTCCAGAGTGCTGGAATTAAGGTGTGGTTCACAACTCGAGGTCCCTAGAGAGTTTTTCTCTTTTCTTTCTTCCTTTCTTTCTTTCTTTCTTTCTTTCTTTCTTTCTTTCTTTCTTCCTTTTCTTTTTTGAGAGAAAGAGAGAGAGGGAGAGAAAATGAGAAGGATGAGCCAGGCAAGAATGCATGCAGCAGTTTTTTCTTTAATGCCTTCAAACTGGAACTAGAAGGATAAATAAACTGTATTTTCTAGACTCTAAATGTGTTAACCAACTGCATGAAAAAATGAAACAAATGGAGGACATGACTACTAAAGTATGGAGAAGATTTTTTTTTTATTGTAGATATAAGGGGAAAAGCAGGCAGAGAGAAGAGACCAGACTGAACGCAGCTAGCCGACTAAGCTAGACCATGAGAGGAGAGAGGAGGAGGGAGAGGGGAGCTGCTGACAGATTGGAATAGTCAAATGGCTGTTATAAGGGACCAGGCTAGGGAAAGAGAAGCAGAAGCCCCTGGGAGAGGGAAGCTTGAGGTAGGGGGCGGGGCGAGAAGTGCTGGGAGGGGCCACAGATACTTAATGATGCTAAGAAGGCCCGCCAGCAGCTGCTTTGGTATGTTAATAAGCATTTCTGTCAGACCCAACACAACTTATCATTACTTACCATTTTCGTTTTGTTTTGGTTTTGGTTTTGGTTTTTCTTTTTTTTTTTTTTTTCTTTTTTTTGGTTTTTCGAGACAGGGTTCTTCTGCATAGCCCTGGCTGTCCTGGAACTCACTCTGTAGACCAGGCTGGCCTTGAACTCAGAAATCCGCCTGCCTCTGCCTCCCAGGTGCTGGGATTAAAGGCGTCACCACCACTGCCCGGCTATTACTTACCATTTTCAACTCACATTTATTTATTGAGTGTACATTATGTGCACACTCAAGTGTGTGTGTGAAGGTCAGAGGACAACTTGTGAGAGTCAGTTCTCTACCATGTGGGTCTCAGGTCATCAGACTAGGTGGTAAATGTCTTTATCAACTGATAGAAATAAGCTCATAGTTGCAAAGAAAGAGACCACCACCGTCACTCCAGCGGACAAAGCAATCTTTACTCTTGGTCAAGAGGGTGTGCGGGGAAGAGTAAGCACAGAGAGACAGGAAGTGCCCTTGGTTTCTATTCTAAAGCAGGTTGTGACTTTGTCTTTCCTTTCCCTGCTCAGTGCACACAGTCTTATTCATTTGGCTAGTTTGAAAACAATTGGCCTACGTACAGGAAATGAAGGAGGAACAGGAAAGAGGTCACTGCTCCTTGGGGAAAAGGGTTACTTCTCCAAGTCATCACATGCCTGAAATGCAACAGGGGCCCTCTGCATTAACAAAGGTTTAACTGGGGCTGATGAGATAGCTCAGCAGTTAAGAGCACCGACTGCTCTTCTGAAGGTCCTGAGTGTGGATCCCAGCAACCACACGGTGGCTCACAACCATCTGTAACGAGATCTGACACCCTCTTCTGGAGTGTCTGAGGACAGCTACAGTGTACTTACATGTAATAATAAATAAATCTAAAAACAAAACAAAACAAAACAAACAAACAAACAAAAAGCCAGCAAAGGTTTAACTGGCAGAGGTGGCGTATAGAAGAGGGAAGGTGGGGAGGGATATATAACCCCTGCTTAAAAGTCTTACAAATTAGGGGAGATAAAATGTTTTGACTTCTTTGTTCCAAACAATGACTTATATTCGATATTTCTTACACACTAAACTACTTCACAAGCCCCTATTTATTTTTTATTTTATTTTATTTTGGGGATGTGCTTGCACGCGGGTGTGTGTGTGTGTGTGTGTGTGTGTGTGTTTACGTACATGTGCACATGAAGAGTCACAAGAGACAAGATGAGGAGAAAGAGGGAGGGAGGGAGGGAGGAAGGGAGGGAGGGAGGGAGGGAGGGAGGGAAATCCTGTCTCAGAAACAAAAAAGAATGAAAAAGAAAAGAAGGCTGACATTGTAGTACTGCGATATCGAGTCGGTCTCAGCGCTAAATCCCGCTGACCGTAAAGAAGGGGGTGTGGCTTTGGGAAGGGTAGTACTGCCTTCTGAGCCTCCCAAACAAAATGAGATAGGTGCACCGCTTGTCAGAAGCCTTGGAGGCAAATCAGAGCTATGATGAACCGTGGCCACCAGGTGGCACCAAAAACTAAGCAGAAAACACTAATCTGTGGTCAGTGCTCGCTCCGGGGTCAGAAGGTGCTCCAGGAATTGGAAGGCACAGTGAGTGCTACAGGGTGGGGGTCTGCAAAGGGCTGCTCTCCCCAGGCGCTGAAGTAGAGGTTGGACCCAGGCTAGACTCTGTACCCCAATCTTTCCATCTATCCATTGGGCACAAGTAGCCTCAGTACCAAAGCTCAGAACCCTCCTTTATATCAGGGTGAATTTGGGACTAAGGATGCTGGAAAAAGGGAAAAGGTCTTCCCTTTCCTCAACCCCGCTTCCGGTAGTGAGGAGTGCATCTTTTCCTGGGTCGGCTACTAGTGCTCACACACAGGAACCTTGTAGAACAGGGCGCAGCGTCAGTACTAGGAAGTCTATGATGAGGAGGAAGTAATCCTCATGATTCACCTAGACGAGGGGAATGTGAAGCTACTATGAACTCAGATGCCTAGAGGCCGTGGGCCAGGCTGCAAACTGGCAGAGTTCACAGGCCCCAACCACGAAGGGAAAACCCTATGATCAAGTGCTTGGGGTCTCAGGTTTGAGGTTTTTCTTTAGTTTGTTATTGTTGTTATTTTAAATGTAAAGTGTTTTCATGTGTGTGTGTGTTCCACGTTCCACAGTGTATGAGTGCAAGGCAAAGACAACTTTCAGGAGTTGGTTCTGTAGTCCCTAAGCAGTGTGCTACAAAAGTGGTCAAAGCACGGGGCTGGCGAGATGGCTCAGCGGGTAAGCGCACTGACTTGCTCTTCCGAAGGTCCTGAGTTACGATCCCGGCAACCACATGGTGGCTCACAACCACCTGTAATGAGATCTGACGCCCTCTTCTGGTGTGTCTGAAGACAGCTACAGTGAATTACGCCAGAGCGAGCGGGGCTGGCAGAGGTCCTGAGTTCAATTCCCAACAGCCACACACATGATAGCTCGCGGCCATCTGTACAGCTACAGTGTACTCATACTCATACCCATAAAATAAAATAAAATAAATCTTTTTTTTTTTTTTTTAAAAAGTGGCCAAAGCAGCAGCTGCCACCCTCTTCTGCCCTAGCCTATAGCACCATAGATGATCCCACAGGAGCTGTCAAAATGGTGGCACCTAGACACCTCAGTCTGCAGCCATCACAGGAGCTGTCCACAGTGTCAACCCCTTCTCTCCAACCTCCTCAGGCAGCTCCAGAGAATTGGCCTCAGCCAAAGCTACCTGAGGCTGGGAAGAACTTCCCATCCTAACCCATGGGACCAAGTAGAGAAAAGGAGGAGGGGCGAGGGTATGGGGGAAAAAAAGCTACCAATCCCTGAGCTTCCTACAAAAAAAAAACAAAAAAACAAAAAAAAAAAAAAACAAAAAAAAAAAAACCTACCAATCCCTGAACATGAAAATACACCAAATCCCTGAGCTCCCCAAACTCGGGACTTGAAATCCCAGCAATCCTCAATATGGAAATCTCTGCCTCCAAAAAATTCTCTCCCCTCCTCTCTCAAATCTTCCTATAACAGCCCAAGCTGCTGGCCTAGAACTTGCCATCATCCTGCCTCTGCCTCCTTACCACTGTGTGACAGGCATTGTGCCATCATGCAAAGCTACTGGAGGGATTTTCTTTCATTTTTGTTTTTGTTTTGTTTTTCAAGACATGGTTTCTCTGTGCAGCCGTAGCTGTCCAAGAACTTGCTCTGTAGACCAGGCTGGCTTTGAACTAAGAAATTTGCCTCCTGCATGCTGGGCTTTTCTTTCTTTTTTTAAAGACAGGGACTTAACTATGTAGGTCTGGTTGCAGAGATAACCTGCCTCTGCCTCTGAGTACTGGGACTAAGGACATGAGCTGTCACACTGGACACCAAAAAGACTTTTTAAATTATTCAAGTAACTGCAAATTGAAAATAGGTAGGTCAGCCAGGCGGTAATGGCGGTGATGGCGGTGATGGCGGTGATGGCGGTGATGGCGCACGCCTTTACTCCAATCACTAGGGAGGCAGAGGCAGGCAGAGATCTGTGTTCAAGCCAGAGAGAGTTTGAGGGCAGCCATGCCTACATGGAGAACCCCTGTCTTGAATGCAAAAAAAAAAAAAAAAAAAAAAAAAAAGAAGGAAGGAAGGAAGAAGGAAAGAAAGAGAGAACAAGAGAAAGAAAGAAAGAAAGAAAGAAAGAAAGAAAGAAAACCTGTAGAACTAGGCAGAGACAAATTCGTACTCCATCTTTACCATTGTGTGTGTGTGGGGGGGTGGCACTGACACCCTAAAAGCCACCGCATGCAGGTGCAAACACTCATACACATAAAATAAAAATACGTTCAAAAAATATCAATGCACCTCTTCCAAGCTGGTGAGGGTACAGCAGGCTCAGAGTAAGGGCAAGGTGGTGCTGGCTAAGCCAATGTGACATAAGACAAAGTCACCTGAGAGGAGGGGACTTCAGCGAAGGAAATGTCTCCACAAGATAGGGCTGTAGGCCAGCCAATCGTGCACTTTCTTGGTGATTGATGGGGGAGGGCATAGACCATTGTGGGTGGTGCCATCTCTAGGCTAGTGATTTTGGGTTCTAAAAGCAGGATGAGAAACAAGTGTCATGGCACATACCTTTAATCCCAGCACTTGGAAGGCAGAGGCAGGCAGATTCCCGAGTTCTAGTGAGTTCCAGAACAGCTGGGCTATACAGAGAAACCATGTCACAAAAACCAGAAAGGCAGAAGAGGAAGTACAGACAGCAGAGTGGGCTAGCCAGTAAGCAGCACCCCTCCACGGCCTCTGCCTCAGCTCCTGCCTCCAGGTTCCTGCCCTGTTTGAGTTCCTGTCCTGACTTCCTTCAATGATGAACAGTGATGTGGAAGTGTAAGCCAAGTAAACCCTTTCCTACCCAGGTTGCTTTTTGCTCAAGTGGATTTTGGTTTATCACAGCAATACAACAGTTTACACTGTCCTAAGTAGAACAGTGGCAGGGGTGGTGGTGGTGGTGGTGGTGGTGGTGGCATAGTATATGGAAATTGCTATTGTAACAGATCTGACAGAAATGAAGATAGTCTAAAGAGATGCTATGTCTTTCTTTCTTTCTTTCTTTCTTTCTTTCTTTCTTTCTTTCTTTTTATTTTGTTTGTTTTTCGAGATAGGGTTTCTCTGTGTATCCTTGGCTGTCCTGGAACTCACTCTGTAGACCAGGTCTTTTTTTTTTTTTTTTTTTTTTAAATCATTTATTTATTTAATGTATGTGAGTACACTGTAGCTGTCTTCAGACACACCAGAAGAGGGCATTGGATCCCATCACAGATGGTTGTGAGCCACCATGTGGTTGCTGGGAATTGAACTCAGGACCTCTGGAAGGGCAGCCAGTGCTCTTAACCGCTGAGCCATCTCTCCAGCCCCTATGTCTTTCAATCTATCAGAATTCTCCAGGAATCCTGCGTTGCCAGAAGAAGGCTCCAGCCAGAGCATTCAGTAAGCCTTCCCACAGTTCTAAGAGCTTGTGCACCATACAGCTTGTGCATCACCGCCTTACAGGGTGTGGCTGAGGGCCTGACAATGATGGCTGAGTGGTGAATGCTGCTTATCCTTGGCTCTGAATTTAAACTTGGGGCTGGAGAGACGGCTCATGGTGAAGAGCACTTGTTGCCGTGCAGAAGACCCAGGTTCTTTTCCCAACACCCACATGGTTGCTCACAACCACCCATTACTCCAATGCCCCGGGGAATCCATACTCTTTTCTGACCTCTGCAGGCATCAGGTACACATGCCGTGCACAGACTTCCAGACAGGCAAAACACCCATGAAATACATACGATGAAAAATAAAGCCGGTGTGTGTGTGTGTGTGTGTGTGTGTGTGTGGTGGTGCATGCCTTTAGTCCCAGCACTTGGGAGGCAGAGGCAGGCGGATTTCTGAGTTCGAGGCCAGTCTGGTTTACAGAGTGAGTTCCAGGACAGCCAGGGCTATACAGAGAAACCCTGTCTCGAAAAGAAAAAAAAAGAAAAAAAAAAAAGAAAAGAAAAATCTAGTTTGGCAAAACAATGGTGGCGTATGCCTTTAATCTCAGTAGTTGGGAGACAGGAGCAAGCAGATATCTGAATTAGAAGCTAGCCTGGTCTACAGAGTAAGTTCTAGGACTGCCAGGGCTGCACAGAGAAACATTGTCACAAAAACAAACAAAGAAAAAAGAAACAACAAACAAAAAGAAAAGTCTAATCTGATAATGAAAAAGACTAGTCTTTTTGTTTTGCTTTTATTTTTCAAGATAAGGTTTTGAGATCTGCCTGCCTCTGCCTCTTGAGTGCTGGGCTTAAAGGCATGTACTACCACTGCCTGGCTGATGTTCTATTTTATGTGCATGCACATGTGTACATGCACTCTGTGTGTGTGTGTGTGTGTGTGTGTGTGTGTGTGTGTGTAACATTTCTAACAAGAGGATTTAAGGGGCACTTAGGAGCTTTGATTTGTTTTGTTTTCTGGGCTAGAGACACATGCTACGCTAGCAATGCACTCTATTTCTGAGTATCTTCTAAATTACAAACAAACAAAGGAAACACCTGTCAGGTCACATTTGCTTTTTTTCTCACATACTTTCTTCTTGTCATCTTTTGCTGTTGTTTTGTTTTTAAGATTTATTTTTATTTATGAGTATACTGCAGCTGTCTTCAGACACACACCAGAAGAGGGCATCAGATCCCATTACAGATGGTTGTGAGCCACCATGTGGTTGCTGGGAATTGAACTCGGGACCTCTGAAAGAGCAGTCAGTGCTCTTAACTGCTCAGCCATCTCTCCAGCCCATCTTTTGCTGTTATTTGAGAGGGTTTGATTTTGTTTACTTTCTACGTTGACAGGGTCTTTCTTCGTTGTCATGACTGTCCTAGAACTTCCTGTGTAGACCAGACTGGCCTAGAATTCACAGAGATCCACCTGCCTCTGCCTCCGGAGTGCTGGGATGAAAGGCGTGTGCCACTACACCTGGGTGAGTTTTGTTCGTTTGTTTGTTTTTTGAGGCAAGGTCTCTCTCTTATCCAGGATGACCAATATCATAATCCTCCTCCCTCAGCCTTCCTCCCAAGTACCTGGATTACAGGCATGAGCCAATATGCCTGGCTTTCTCATCATCATTAACAAAGAATATGGGGCTAGAAAGATGATCAAAGGATTTGTTGGCTCACAGCTACTTGTAACTCCATTGCCTGGATATTCTTGGCACACACATAGTACGTACACACACACACACACACACACACACAAAAGTTTGGAGAAAAAAAGAAAATATTTTGATAATTTATTTTATGTGTTTGCCTTCATGGATTGCAACCTATGTATATGTTTTTTCTCTGCACGTATGTCTATATACTCCTAAGTATACTTAGTGCCTAAGAAAGCCAGAGAGGGCTTCTTATCCCCTAGAACTGGAGTAATTGATGGCTGTGAGCTGCCATGTGGGTGAGAGTAGTCAACCCTGGTTTTCTAGAGGAGCAGCCAGTGTTCTTCAACGCTAAGGTATCTCTTCAGTCCCAAAGGGAAAAATGTTTTAAAAGCAAAACAAAATTAAACACACATACACACACACCAAGATTTAACAAAAGTGTAATTCTAAAGCCTGACCTAGTGACGCACACCTGTGATCCAGCACTCAGGATTCTAAGGCTGGCTGATGATAGACTGTGTGTTTTGGGCCAACCTGGGCTACTTAGCAAGACCCTGGTTTTTAGTTTTTGTTTTGTTTGTTTAAAGTAATAAATAAAATTTATTTATTTTTGCATGTTTGAGGGGGAGGGGGTTCACACCTAGCATGGTGCATGGAGGCCAAAAGAATTGGCATTCATCATTGTAGTCTTTCACCATTGGAGTCCTGGGGATGGACATAAAGGGGTCCAGCTCGGCAGCAAGTGCCTGTATCTGGTGAGCCATTTCACCAGTTCAGAACTAATTATGATTATGTACACCACTACCACCCCCACCATCCCACACCACCGCCAACCACCCCCACCGCTACTACAGAGGACTGAAGCTGTGCTGTCATGCGCGGGAGGCAAGCAACCTTGCCCAGAGCTACATACAGCTCAAGTCCCCCAAGACCCTGATGTTGAGAGGGTGGGGGCAAGGGAACATTCATACCCTCGCTACTGCTGTCTTGTTACTTTAGTTTTTCTAAAAGATTCCCTAAAGTTCCTTTAAGCTTTGGCTTCGTGATTGGGACTCCTTAAATCCTGAAGGCACAAAGACCACCCAGTTCCCGACAGGTCCCTACCCTATACTACAAAAAGAGGAAGGAAACCTCAACCCACGTACTTGAGGACAGCCTTTGCTGAATAAGAAGAGAACCTGAGGGGAAGGGCCCGAAATGAAACATCTGGTGAAAATGATTCATTTTGATTGCATTCTCTCCAACGTCTGGGCCCCTAGCAGGTATCCCGAGCCCCGCCCCTCCAGCTGTCCCTAAACCACCTTAGGGGCCCTGGCTCTCTTTTTCTTCCACCAAAGTCTGATTCCTCACCTTTCAGGCAGTGGCTGAATGCAGACTGGTCCCACCACGGGGTATTCCCTCCGGCAGTAAGTCCGAGGACTGTAAACCAGTCGCACCTGCTGACCCACTAGGGTACATTCCAGGCGGAGGTGGAACCATGCTGCGTGCTCGGCGTAGATCCGGCGCCCAGCCAGTAGGTCGAGCTCGCCACCTATAGCTTCCTGGAAGTTGGCCCGGGCAGAGTCAGTCCAATAATCCACTCACGAAATGAGAAAGCCCCAGAAACTTCCCAGGTCCAGTAAAAAGGTGCTTCAGGCTTCTGGGGCGCCCATCTGCTTTCTTTATCATTCTAATTAACTGCCTGGGACACCTTTTGTCAATTGTGGAGTTATGCAAATGACTCAGGTTGGTATTGTTATTACTAAGAGTCACTTGGTTGCAAAACTGTTTTGACTATTCTACGATCAAATCCTATCCAGTCTGCAAGCAGAGGGGGAACCTCTCTGCTCTTCCTAACCCCATCCCACCCCATTTGAAAATCTTTTGGGGGAGGCTCTCCTAGCAGTCCTAGGGTGCAGAGAGAGAACTCAGATCAGCTAAGGCCGAGATTCTTTCCTGTGCCTTGTTTTAGGCCTAACCTTCCCGAAATCACTTGTTTCTAGGCTACTCAGTTTGTCTAGCCTGGAAGAGGGAAAGAGAGCACCAAACCTTCAGCCAATATAGGTAAAACGCCCTTAGTGCCCTAAGAAAACAAAGCCTGAGAGGCAGGTCATCACCAGTGGAAGGAATGATGCAAGGAGGAACGTAGAAAAGGAGGAGAATGGGGGGGGGGGGGGGGGGAGGGGGGGGAGGGGGAGGGGGAGGAGGGGGAGGAGGAGGAGGAGGAGGAGGAGGAGGAGGAGCAGCAGCAGCAAGCGGCAGCAGCAGAAGCAAAAGCATTATGAATTGTCAACTTGAATTTTGCAATAAGCAACTTTTTTTTTTTTGAGCGTTGACGACTCTGGAACTTCGTTGTGCTTAGTGCTAAGCATGAGCTCTGTTGTTGATTGTACCCTCAACCTCAACATTAAATTGTTTTAGCATGCCTGGCAGTGGTGGCGCACTACTATGATCCCAGCACTTGGGAGGCAGAGGCAGGCAGATTTATGAGTTTGAGGCCAGCCTGGTCTACAGAGTGAGTTCCAGGACAGCCAGGGCTATACAGAGAAACCCTGTCTTGAAAATCCAAAAAAAAAAAAAAAAAAAAAAAAAATTCTTTTATCATAAATATATATCACAAGTGGATATTGTAAAAATTTATTACTCAAAATTAAAATTTACGTTAACTCTAAAAAGTCTTTAATGTCTTGAACATTTTTGTTAATGTTTATTTTGTGTGGTGCTGGGGCAAATGTGCATTTTTATGTGTGCTAGTCAGATACACATGTATTCTTCTAGATACACCCTCACTCCAGTCTAGCAATGAGTGCGTCTGTGGGGATGGGAGACAGAATCTCACTTTGTAGTCCTGGTATCCGTCCTTGGCCTGGAACTCACTACATAGATCATGCTGGCCTGCAACACAATGGAAGATCTGCCTGTGACTGCCTCCAGATGCTGGGATCAAAGGCATATGCCACCAGGATTGGCTACAATGACTGCTTTTTGTATTTGGGCCGACACAAGGGTTTGTCCAAGTGTGGGAGCATGAGTGGAAGCCACAGGTCAAAGTCTCAGCATCGTCATTTATTGTCTTCTACCTTTTTTTTTTATTTTCGAGACAGGGTTTCTCTGTGTAGCCCTGGCTGCCCTGGAACTCACTCTGTAGACCAGACTGGCCTCGAACTCAAGAGATCCACCTGCCTCTACCTCCCAAGTGCTGGGATTAAAGGAATGCACCACCACAGCCCGGCTCTACCTTATTTTCTTAAAACAGAATCTCTCATTGTACTTGGTGCTAGAGATTAGAACTCAAGTCCTTATGCTAGCTAACTACTCAGCCCTACAGTGGGTATTCTTGCTGCCTTGTGAAAAACAATTCTTTTGAGACTGGAACTCTGGAAAAGACAAGGCAGTAGAAAAAACATGGCTAGGTGGAAAGGGATCTGGAGCTCAGAAGCCTCAGAAGCCTCAGAGCAGTGGCCCAGGGCCTGGCCTTCCGGCTTCCCAGGAACTGTTCTCACCAGGCCAACAGCCACTCTCCACCGGACTCATCCTGGTTTTTTGGGGTTTTTTTGTTTGTTTGTTTTTGTTTTTTCGAGACAGGGTTTCTCTGTGTAGCCCTGGCTGTCCTGGAACTCACTCTGTAGACCAGGCTGGCCTTGAACTCAGAAATCCGCCTGCCTCTGCCTCCCAAGTGCTGGGATTAAAGGCGTGAGCCACCACGCCCCGCACTTTTTTTTTTGACTCATCCTGTTTTTAGGGGACATCAGGATATAGAATGGAACAACATGGTAAGTCAAGCAGGACATCAGGATATAGAATAGAACAACATGGTAAGTTCTGTTAAGTTAAGGAGAGAACTAGCTCTGAATTAACCCTCCAAGGAGGCAGATTGTGACTCTGTGAAAGCCAGGGGCATGACACACCCCAAAGGTGGTTTAATCTGATGTGGCCCGGCTAGCAGTATTGACCACCCTCATTAGGACATGTGACCAATCCAATCCAATGGCTGCTGGGAGAATAATAATCTAAAAACATTTCTCAGTGATCCATCCTCAAGGCAAGTTCCAACTCCATTCCCATCTTTCCTCCTAACCACCCACCCCCCTTAGCCCCCCACTGCCCCGAGAGCCCTGTTGTCCCAGGGTCACTCATTAGCCTGCCTGTCTTCAAGCTTACCATTCATCCCTGGGGGACCATTTCTGAAGTACCCTGCAGCCTCCCCTCTACCTCCAATTTACCGTGCTCTCCTAATAAAAGCAGGTCTCGTCTTGCCACGGCCCAGCTGCAGATCCTCCCATCTTTACATTTGAGGCCTAGCTTCAGCCCTGAGAAGCAGAAAAGCAGGACAAACCAGGGCAGCTGAGTAAGACAAGTGTCTTCCAGTCACTCAGGAGAAACTGTTACTCACTCCATGAGTAGGTGAGAGCTGAGGACCCAGGCTCCTGACTCATCCTGGGGTAACAGCCAGACTTTACCCACTTGCAAACAGATCCTGGAGTTTCTATATAAAAAACGTGAATCAAAACTGAGACTCGCCAGGCAGTTGGCAGCACACACCTTTAATTCCAACACTCAGGAGGCAGAGACAGGTGGATCGCTGAGTTTGAGGTCTGGTCTACAAAGCAAGTTCCTGGACAGCCAGGACTACACAGAGAAACCCTGTCTCAAAAAAACCAAAACCAGGGCTGGCGAGATGGCTCAGCGGGTAAGAGCACTGACTGCTCTTCCAAACGTCCTGAGTTCGGATCCCAGAAACCACATGGTGGCTCACAACCATCCGTAATGAGATCTGACGCCCTCTTCTGGTGCGTCTGAAGGCAGCTGCAGTAAATTAAGCCAGAGTGAGCGGGGCCAACAGAGGTCCTGAGTTCAATTCCCAGCAGCCACACACATGATAGCTCACGGCCATCTGTACAGCTACAGTGTACTCATACACATAAAATAAATAAAAATAAATCTTTAAAAAAAAAAAAAAAAAAAAAACCAAAACAAAACAAAACAAAAAAACCCCAAAACCAAAACTATGAGAGGCCATTTTCACCTGTCATCAAAGGGCACAACAAATAATAAAAATGACCCAAATAGGTCCCTGAAACAGATTGCAACTTACATTTTTGGACAGAATGTAGTTATTAGGGACATTACCAGAAATTTGAATAAACAAAGTGTCCCAGCACACAGGTTCTGAGAGAGATGAATGAATCATCGTGTGTATCTGGGTATTTACTGCAGCCTTGTTTTCACAGCTAAAAGTAGAATCTAAGGGAGGCGGAGTTTTTGCTACAACTATGCCATGAGAGGGTTTTCTTGTTTGTTTTGTTTGTTATTGATCTTTGGTTTTGCAGTTCTTGGGATTATTGACCAGAGATTTGAGCATGTTAAGCACATTTTCTATCACTGGGCTGTGCTCCCAGCCCAACTATATATTATATTTTATTAAAAAGACTAAGAAGCTGGAGAGAGCCGGGCGGTGGTGGCACACGCCTTAAATCCCAGCATTTGGGAGGCAGAGGCAGGTGGATTTCTGAGTTCGAGGCCAGCCTGGTCTACAGAGTGAGTTCCAGGACAGCCAGGGCTATACAGAGAAACCCTGTCTCAAAAAAACAAAACAAAACAAAAAGAAGCTGGAGAGAGGACTTAGCAAAGTGTGTGTTGGGTAAACTTAAGGACCTGAGTTCAAATCCCCAGCACCCAGTGCTAGGATCAAAAGTATGTGCCATCATGCCTGACTTTTTGGTATTTAAAAAAATTTAAATACCAAATATATACATACATAATATATTGTTTCATTTATAATTACATATATGTCTATATATATGTCTATATACATACATGAATATGTATGTATTTTAAAACAACAACAGCAACAACAACAAAAGCAGCTGTTTAGCCCTGTCTGGGCCAAGCCCTGTTCAGTTTTCCATCTATACAAGAGGAAGTTTGGAAGAAGGAGAACAGACACGAAGACTTCCAGGTAACTAACCAACCAACAGGGTACTTTAGCAATGGCCATGAGGTAGCATTTGATGGCTTGGGAGAGGGGGCAAAATAGGAAATGTCATAGGTGAAATCAGGATGTAGCTGGGGTCACTTGCCACCCGAGGGGCAGAACCTCTTCTCTGGCTCTGAACAGATAACTGTGGTCTAAGTTGTACTTGCCTAGACTGGAAGAACCAGGATTCTGACAGCCCATGAAGATGTCAGTTCTCCAGGCTTCCCCTTGCCTCTGCCCACGGGAGTCCTTAGGTGGCCCAAGGAAGGAATGGAGCCTGCAAGGAGCAGGATTGGGGTACCTGAAAGGGGGTTCTGGCTGACCTCTGACCTCCACATGTTCACCTTAGCTTAAGCATACCTCACCCTAATGTAAATAAACTGCTGCTGCTGATTCACACTTTCTCCCCTTCCCCTCCCCCACCCCCCAAGACAGGGTTTCTCTGTGTAGCCCTGGCTGGCCTGGAATTTGCTCTATAGACCAGGCTACCCAGAACTCACTCTGTAGACTAGGCTGGCCTCCAACTCAGATACACCTGCCTCTGCCTCCCACATGCTGAGATTGAAGGCCTGTCCACCTGATGACACACACTTAAATGTGAGCATTTGACAGGCAAAGAAAGGTAGGAAGATCTCTGAGAATTTGAGCCTAATGTAGTCTATAGGGCAAGTTATGGGTCAGTCTAGGCTGCCTAGTGAGACCCTGCCTAAAAACCAGAAACAATCAAAAACCAAAACAAAACCCAAAGTAAATAAATAAATAAATGTAGTTTAAAAAAATACGTATATACTTTTAAGTCCGGTGTGGTGGCATACACCTTTGATCCCAGCATTTGGGAGGCAGAGGCAAATGAATCTCTGAGTTTGAGGCTAGCCTGTTCTACATAGTGAGTTCCAGGACTATGCTAGAGAGACCATTTCAAAAAACAAACAAGTAAAACCCCTTTTTAAAAAATGTAATCATGGGTCTGAAAAGATGGCTCCATAGTTAAGAGTATGTACTGCTCTTCAGAGGACCTGAGTGAGTTCCTTCAGTACTCATATCAAGCTGCTTCCTGCTTCCTGCTTCTGCAGCTCCAGGGGATAGAAGGCCTCCGGGCAATATAGGCACCTGTACTCGTGGGCACAAGCCCACACCCCCACACACACACACACCCCCACACACACACGCACACACACACACACACACACACGCACACACACACACACACACACACACACACACACACACACATATATATATATATGCTTTTAAAATAAAAATTAATCACTGGGCAGTGGTGGCGCACACCTTTAATCCCAGCACTTGGGAGGCAGAGGCAGGCGGATTTCTGAGTTCGAGGCCAGCCTGGTCTACAGAGTGAGTTCCAGGACAGCCAGGGCTGCACAGAGAAACCCTGTCTCGAAAAACCAAAAATAAATAAATAAATATTTAAAAAAATAAACAAATGAAGATGTGG
This sequence comes from Montemys delectorum, assembly GCA_019843815.1. Lineage (NCBI taxonomy): Eukaryota > Metazoa > Chordata > Mammalia > Rodentia > Muridae > Montemys > Montemys delectorum. The sequence continues at coordinate 23,553 of JADRCD010212674.1, forward strand.
CTAGAACCTTGTGTTCATGACTTCCTTGGTGGCAGCGGGGGAGTGCAGGAAGAGAGAAGGTAGGCCTTCTGGCTTCACTCTCTCTTCTCTGCTAGGCTCTAACTTACTTGCCTGCTGTACCACAGTGTATTCAAAGGAGGTGGCTCCCATGCCTCGCTAGAGCCAGGATCCTACCCGTCTGAGTCAGGTCTCCGTTAAGGGAGGATGTCTATGTGGACACGCGGCTGTCAGTCTTGAGAGGCCAGCTCCCACGTCCCAGCGGGAAGTAAGAGACAGCAGTGTGTGCTCTCAGAGAGGCCTGACCTCGGCAGGAGACTGCTTCCTTACAAAGGTTCCTGACAGACTCAGCCAGCCTTTCTCTTAATACTGGAGCCAAAGAATCAGAAGCAAGGAAGCACCTAGCTCCCTCAGTTTCTTACGTCTTAGAAGCAGAGGACTTAATTGATTTTACTTCATTTTTATGTCACGCTAAGCAACCACTCCACCAACTCCTGTGTGTGATAGAGGAGCTTTGGCTACCTGACCAAGTCACTCCCTTGCCTGGGGCCTCACTGGCAGGAATAGAGGCTTGGCTCAGAAAGCTGCCTGTGATCAGGTGTCCCCAGGTGGCTCTTGTGCAAGAGGCCAGGCAACAGGCTTTAAGAGGGGGCCTTCTGCCATGTCTGCAGAGAGAGGAGCTTGTTTTCCATTCTTCTTGAGAACTCCAGAAGCTGAAGACTGAACCAAGCGAGCTGGGGCTTCTGGGAATAATGTTCTCCTAGGTGGGCTTTCACTCATAAAGCTGCCTCTGTTCAGCCTGTGTGTAAAGCTGAGAGAGAGGCCAACAGAAGAACAGGGCCAGCAGGGACCAGAACTGCCAAGGCTGGGGACATCAGGAGCCTGGATTAAGTTAGACATGCCTGCCTTAGCCTGAGGTCAGGAAATCTAATACATCTTCTGGCTGTGGCAGTAGGGGAAAATGCCGGGCGATGCTGGCTGTTTGCAGCCAAAGAAGTAAAGGACACAAGATTCTATTCACATTTTAAAATACGTTTTTAAAATTATATTTACTTATATATTTAGATTTTCTGCTGTTATTTGTTTGGTCAAGTTTTCTTGCTTTCTTGTTTCTTTTTGAGATGGGGTAGGATGGGGTAGGGGTGGGGATCTCACTATGTAGCCTTGGGCTGGCCTGGAAGCTCGGCATAGACCAGGCTGGCCTAGAATGCAGAGAGATCCACTTGCCTCTGTCTCCCAAGTGAGTGCTGGGATGAAAGACATGGTCACCATGCCCACTATTTGTTTATTTATCTTGGTGCACATGTGGAGGTCAGAGGACAACTTGTGGGAACTGACTCTCTCTTTCCACTCTGTGGGTCCTAGAGATCAAACTCAGGTTGCCAGGCTGAGTAGTGAGTACCTTTACTCATTGAACCATCTTACCAGCCCTATTCATACTTTAATAAGAGGCCGACAGTGCAGATTAATATCAGAGCAGAGAGAGTTCATAAATTCCTATCAGAGTAACTTAGGCAGAGGCTGGAGAGATGGCTCGATAGTTAGGAGCACTTTGCTTTTCCAGCACAGTTGGGTGGCATACAAACACCTGAAACTCGCTCCAGGGAATCCAATGCCTCCTTCTGACCTCTGGGGCACCCAAATGCTATTCATGTGTACACACGCTCTTTAAAATAGATCTCAAGCAAACAACAACAGCACCAAACCCCCAAAAAGCACAGTTTGCTCAAGCCTGACCTTAGCTGCTGGGAGAAGAGGTAGGAGGATGAAAGAGTCAAGGTTAGTGCGAAACTCAAGGTCAACTTGGGAAACTGTGTGAGACCCTGTCGGTCGGTCGGTCGGTCTCAAACTAAAAACAGCTGGCTCCTAGGAGCTCGCTTGCCAGTCTCCTTAGCTCAGTCTGTGAGCTCCAGGCTCCAGGTTTTTTTTTTTGTTTTTGTTTTTTTTTAAAGTAAGGTGTAAAGCTGGGTTGTGATGACACATGCCTTTAATCCCAGCACTCCCCAGGTGGATCTCTAAGAGAAGAGTTCGAGGCCAGCCTGGTCTACAGAGTGAGTTCCAGGACAGCCAGGGCTACACAGAGAAACCCTGTCTCAGAAGGAAAAAGAAAGAAAAGAAAAGAAAGGAAGGAAGGAAGGAAGGAAGGAAGGAAGGAAGGAAGGAAGGAAG
>JADRCD010212675.1:0-19568 GCA_019843815.1 Montemys delectorum
AGAGAGAGAGAGAGACAGAGACAGAGACAGACAGAGAGACAGACAGAAACAGAGACAGAGACAGAGAGGCAGAAACAGAAACAGTGACAGACAGAAAGAGAGACAGAGGCAAAGAGAGAGGTGGAGACAGAAGCAGAGGGGGCGCTCTCTCACATACACACTTGTGCCCTCTGAGCTCTAGGTTGGATCCCTCCTGCTCTCTGATATTCCAAGTCAGAACCCTGCTGTCTCTCCTATCCCCTGCCAATCCTTTTGTGCAGATGTCAATCTCCCCTCTTTTCTTTCTAAAACCTCCTCTCCTCTCAGTCTGTAGGATTCGGCTCCATTTGAGAGTGCTGTTTTCTTCTCCTGATGCTGCCTGCTCTCCTCCCAGGCAGGAGAAGGTATCCCCATGCACACGGCTCAGTGCTTGTTCTAAAGCACTTTTCATTTCTCTGCACAGTTTCCTGGTTGTCTTATCCACCTCAAGCCTATATGCTGAGGTGTTGAGCTTGTTGAGGGTGTTGAGTACTGGGTGGAACACAGTGAGCAATGACCTGAGGATGCCTCGTGTATGTGGAGGAAACTCACACAAAGCAACACGATGCACTGCACACTGATTCATTTCTTCCTGTGGTGTGAGGTCAACCTGTGGTCTTTGCCACTTTGCCAGCCATACGCCCCAAGCTCATCTGCTCCGTCCATTTTCACTTCGGTTTTCTTATCTCCGAGATGCTCCAGTCAACTTACCTTACAGAGTTGCATAACTGAAATAAGGTCCCACATTTTGTAAGAACCCTGAACATATTTGTTAGTAGATTTTACATTTTCCTATTTTCTGCACAATGCACTTACTACCTATGGAATCAGAAGAAAGGAAAACAGATCTTATTTGTAAAATGAAGCTACCTCAGTTTGAAGGCATTGCTATATCCTGAAGAAATGCTTCTCTTCTAAACTTACAGATGTACATTTGACTCCTCCTCCTTCCAGGTAGCACACTCCTTAAGAGCTGGGACCTCATCGAATGGTGGCCAGTACTGATGACCATATTTCATAGCACAGTGGATAAATGAAAGCCTAACTCCAAACATTTCACAAAGTTAAAATCCTTTGTAATAACATCAAATGACCAAGAAAAGTGGTTTGAATATGCTTGGCCCAGGGAGTGGCACTATTAGGAGGTGTGGCCTTGTTGGAGGAAGTGTGTCACTGTGGAGGTGGAGCTGTGAGATATGCTAGTGCTCAAGCTCCACCCAGTGTGGAAAGAGCTTCCTCCTGGCTGCCTTCAGATAAAAATATAGAACTCTCAGCTCCTCCAGCACCAGGTCTGCCTGCCTGGTTCCCACCATGCTCCCACCATGATGATAACGGACTGAACCTCTGAAACTGTAAGCCAGCCCCAAGTAAATGTTTGTGTTTATAACAGTTGCCCTAGTCATGGCATCTCTTCACAGCAATGAAACCCTAAGACAGTGAGTGACAGAAAACACTGCCAAGAGTAAGCACACCGGCAGAGTGATAAAGGTCTCCTAAGATTAGAAAATTCAGTCTACAAAAAGAAGAAAAGATGAGGAGGAGAAGGGAGATAAGCAAATCATTCAAAAATCCTGCTTGACAGAGATAGCCAATATTAACAGTTTGTATTGCCTTCTCTTCTCAAGTTTCCTTGGCTGTTTTCTTGAGAAGGTATATGTGTGCCCATGTATGTGAACATATCAATGCAGTTGAGATTTGTATTAGTTATTTCTCTCTTGTTGTAATAAAACACTATGACCAAAGCAACTAATAGAAGAATTTATTTGAGTATACAGCTCCAGAGTGTTTGAGTCCGTGATAGTGGAGCCAGTGCAGCAGGCATCTGCAGCAGAAGCTGAGGGCTCACATCTTAATCACAAGGCCAGCAGAGAGAGGGAACTTGAAATGGCACAAATCTTTAACTCCTCCAAGCCCACCTCCTTAGTCTCCTCAGACCGTACCACCAACTCAGGAGCAAGAGTTCAAATATCCGGGCCTCTGGTGGGCATTCTCTTATATGCCACCACAGGACTGCTCTGTGCATCACTTTGAATTCTGATTTTTCCCAAACATTCCTTCAAATCTTATTCCTTCTTGAATGGTATTAAATCCACCCTAAATATTTTATATTTTGTGGCTAGAAAAATATTCTATTGCATAAAAATGTAAAACATCAAAAAAAATTGAAGACAACATTAGAGGATTGGAAAACCTCCCTGTTCAAGGATTAGAGGCCAAAAGCTATCGAAGAGTCCATGCAATTCCCAACAAGATTCCTGTGATATCCTTTACAAGGAATCAAACTATTCAGTCAATAAATGGGGTACGGGGCAATGAAAGCAACTGGCCCCTGTCAAAAGATAAAATACAAACGGCCAATGAAAGTATGAAGAAATGTTCAACCTCACTGGCCATCAGAGAAATGCAGATTAGAATCACATTGATCTTGCATCTCATCTAGCCAGAGCTACAACCACAGAGAAAGCAAATAACAACAGATGCTGGTACAGATGTAGGTAAAAGGGGATCCATTTACTCAGCTAGTGGTGATGTAAAGTATCAGTATCTGTGGAAATAAGTGTGGTGGTTCCTCACGAAGCTAAAAATAGATCTTCCATATGACTCCAAGGGACTCCAGGCCAGGGCTTCACAGAGACGCCTGCACATTGGTGTTTGCTGTGCCAGTATTCAGGATAGTTGAATTATGGAACTAAGCTAGATGTTTAACAGCAGAGGAATAGGTAAAGAAAAAAATGTGGTATGCATGCAAGAAGAATAAAGTTATATTGTTTGTAGAAAACTGAATGCAACTGGAGATGATCATATTTAAAGTGAATTAAGTTAGTTTCAGACAGGTATCATGATTTTTCTCAAATACAAATTTATCCTTGGTTCCATGTGGATACACATGATCATGTGTATCATGAGAGTAGAAGTACAACCATCAAGGAGAACAAAGGGTTAATGAGACTGTAAGGGGAGAGAGACATAAAGGGAAGAGTGCTCAATTCATGTTTCATATGAGAACATGTCCCAACATAGCACAGTAAGTCTACACTGAATATACACAAAAATTAAAAATCTCATTGCTTGTTTTTACTTTAATATATTGATTTCCCACTTGGTCGTTTCTGCTGTGAGTTATTTTGGGATGGGTCTTTTGCACCTATATAAGGCTTCGAAAGTTCTCTATAGCTGTTATCTTTTATAAAGTACAAATATATAATACACATGTACTAAAGATTAAAAAGAAAGAAAAGTCACGATATTGCATCAGTGAGGTTAGTTGGCCTCCTGAAAACCAAAGATTTAGAAAGGTTTTGTATCAGTGACTCTTCTTATTGCTGAGACAAACTCTTGACAATGAGGAAGGGCTTGCCTTGTACCTTGAGGGAGAATTTCCCCATCTTGATAGGGAAATCGTGGCAGAAAGAAAATTTGGTCTCCAGACTCAAGACGCAGAGAGAGACAAACAGCAGCTGAGCTTCTGCTCACTTCCCTGGCAGTTATAATCAAGACAGAAATCTTGCTGGCTATGTGCCCTGGCACAGTATAGAGGGTATCTTGGGGAAGAGTGGCTCGCTAGTGTGCATCAAACACACATGCTTTGTGACTTTCCAAAAAGCATCATCCTGAGTGTTCCTTGCATAGTTTTCAAAAGCAACATGCTTTGGACTATTTATCAAAATGCTTTAGATAATTCTGTTTTAATATAGTGTCCTAGGGTTTCTATTGCTGGGAAAAGACACCATGACCATGGCAACTCTTATAAAAATAATTTTAAAAAGATTCAATCGGTGCTGGCTTATAGTTTCAGAGATTTAGTCCATTATCATCATAGCTGGAAACAAGGCGGTATGCACGTAGACATGACATGGTTACGGAGAAAGAGCTGAGAGTTCTACATCCTGATACCCAGGCAGTAGGAGACTGTGTGCCATACTGAGTGTAGCTTGAGCATAGAGGACCTCAAGGCCTGCTCCAACAGTGACAAATGTCCTCCAACAAGGCCACACCCACTCTAACAAGGCCACACCCACTCCAACAAGGCCACACCTCCTAATATCGCTACTCCCTATTGCCAAGCATTTAGAGACATGAATCTATGGGGGCATTCTTATTAAAACCACCGCACATAGGATTGGAAAACAACAAAAGTCTTTCAGTAAATCAAGTTGGAATGAATGTTAAACAGTTGTAAAGAGTAACAATGGAGATCTTTATTTCTACAGCCTATTGTATGCAGAGAAGTGTTTAAAGTATAGGCTTTGGAGAATACTCAAAGTGTGGCCACACATGTGAATTTACTTGCATAAAAATGCTTGATGAAGCCGGGCAGTGGTGTCGCATGCCTTTAATCCCAGCACTTGGGAGGCAGAGGCAGGTGAATTTCTGAGTTTGAGGCCAACCTGATCTACAGAGTGAGTTCCAGGATAGCCAGGGCTATACAGAGAAACTCTGTCTCGAAAAAACAAACAAACAAACAAACAAACAAACAAAAGCTTGATGAAGAACTAATACATGATGACTAAGGGCTTTCTTGAAAGGATGAAAATGCTAGCTACAAACAGGTTTATTGGATTTGTAGTGTTTTTTTTTAATTAAAATTTTTTGTGCAATATATTTTTATCATTTTCTTTCCTCTCCTGTCTCTGAAGTTGTCTTCTTTACATTTTTCTATTTTTTTAAAAATTCTATGCATGCCTTTTATCCCAGCATTCAGAAGGCAGATGAGTCTCTACAAGTTCAAGGTCAGCTTACTCTACTAGTGAGTTCCAAGATAGCCAAACCTGTCTCAAAACAAAACAAAACAAAAATCTGAACATTTTTTTACAATAAACAGGTATCGTTTTTTTTTCAGAGCCATAAAAGTACTTTCAATAGAAAATAAACTTATTCTCTGTGTTGTGATCATAAAAAGAGAAAGAGCTATAAGAATATTTTCTGGCGAGGTGTAGGGGAAGGAGGTTCCTCGGCGGCGGGCCCATGCCAAGGCATCCCTTTCCCCTGAGGGACCAGACACACACCGGTATAGCATAGAATAGAGTTTATTTAGAGAGTGGGGACGGGAGTTAAGAGGGTATCACAGGTAGAGAAAGGGAGAGAGAAGGAGAGAATAGAGAAGTAGGGGCCGGCCAAGACCACGTGGAGAGAGGGGGGAATGGAATGGGGAAAGAGGAGGAGCAAAGGGGGAAGAGGCAAGGTAGAGAAGCAGGAGAAGGAGAGAGGAGGTGGCAAGCAGCCCCTTTTTTAGGGTCAGGCCTACCTGGCCGTTGCCAGGTAACTGTGGGGAGGAGCATACCTGATTGCTGCCTGGTATCTGTGGGGGTGGAGCTTATACAGAATACCAACACTCTACCCATGATTCCCGTCAATCCAAGTACTGAGGAGCAACTTCACCCTTCAGTAGTCTAGAATAGTTGACTATCCCAGCACCCACCTTGCCAAGCAGCCTCATTTACTGTGGCTCATCACATCTCTCCCAAGAATCTGCCACGCACGACTGTACCAAGTAACGTCACTTGCATTTAGAGCCTGGTTCTGCTACTTAATCAAGCAGGCTATAGTCACAAGCAAGTTCCTTGGCCTCCCTGTGCCTAACTGTGTGTGCCTTCCTTCTTCACCATTAGTTGAGGTTAAAAGCATACCGTTCCTTAAAAGCTCAGAAGCAAGGTTTAAAAGACAGGATCAAGACTCTCAGGTCTGACACTAGCTGCTGACTCAGCTCCTGCAGTCAGAAAGTAGTCTGTGGTTGGGGGTGTGGCCGTAAGCTCCACCCACCCTCTGTTTTCTGCTGGGGCCTCCCACAGGTTAGCCTTGCCTAGTCTCTATAGGTTGGAGAATCTGGGAAAGGAAGTTCCCTGTGACTCAGGAAGGCAAGGCAGAAGAGTGGAAGAGCCGGAATAAGCCTTCAGCACAGGAAGATGAGCCATTCGGAGATAATTACGGTACTGTAAACCGTGTGTCGCACTGCAATACCACACATTTTCAGAGGTGACGTTTCACCCGTGATTCCCATCATTCCTGGTATCCTTACTCTGCACACAGTCCCGGAATGAGCCTCATTTCCCCTCAGACGGTACTCTGCTGGTAGGATCATCTTTCTGAACCAACTCTCATCAATATCAGAAAGGAATACTGCTAGTCTCTGTCCAACTTCATTATCTTCCCTCGTGTTCAGGGTCCTCACTCGCTCGCTACAACTCATTACAGCTTCTGAGGCATAGGGAGTGTCTTTTCCCACACGGTCCCCTTTGTACTAAATATTAGTACTTAAAAAATAAATGTGCCTTTGTAACTCTCTTACAAGTCTTTCAAAATCTAGCTAACCACACTCCTGTCCTGCCCTACGGGGCTAGCTCCTCCTTTATGCACTGCTTCTTTGAAGCCTTGAACATGCACCTCCATGACGGGTTGTGGCAGTAATTGCTAGCTATAGGCAATATCAGCAGCAACCGCCACTGCTGTAGTTGCCTTTTGCATTTGTCTTTGTGCAACAAAACAGTGTTTATAAATGTTAGATTCAAGGTCATAAAGATCCAGGTTTAAATACTGACAGTGTGGGGTTTTTTTTTCAGTTGTATTTCTAACCTATGAATTTGTATTCACTAAATTTATATACATACATATTTACTTTGTAAAACAGGAGGTTGGACATAGGACCTTAGGCATGCTGGTTGGGCACGCACTGAGCAATATCTCCATCCCATCTGCAATTTTTCCTGTGGGGAAGATCATAACACCAGCCAACCTGACAGGTTTGTGGGGATAGGAGATAATGCATGTAACAACTGAGGAAAGTACCCAGTGCATTGAAAAGTTGCAACAAATGCAACTTTGGTGGACTGAATGGGAAATATCCTTAAGAGGTTCATGTATTGGAACACTTGGTAGCACTGTTTGGGGGAGCTTATGGAACCTTTAGGCAATAGGGCCTGGATGGAGGAAGTATGTCAGTTGATGGGATTTGAGGGTTTATAGCCTCAGCTCACTCCTGTTCTCTCCCTCCTCCCCATCCTCCTCCACTTCCTGTGTGCATTTGAAGTAAGATCACCTGTGCTTCTGCTTCTGACCCAGAGCCATGATGACAGGATGAACAGTGAGCCGAGAACCTTCCTTAAGTGGCTTTTGGCTCTGTGTGTCCAACGACGGCTGTCTACCAAACTCCAAGGATCTAGCGGTTGCTCAGTTCATGAGGCTGAATCTCTCAGCTGGTCTTCAGCGTACACTGGAATCCTGAAGAAGCGGGCTCTAATGAAAGAATAGACTTGCCAGCAAGAGTGAGGGCAAGCAGGCAAGGAGAGCAAGCTTCCTTCTTCCACGTCCTTTATATGGGCTGCCACTGAAAAGTGTGGCCCAGATTAAAGGTGAATCTTCCTACTTCAAGTGATTTAATTAAGAAAAATCCCTCACACATGTATCCAGGCACTTGGGTTTTAGTGAATTTCAGATGTACTCAAGTTGACTACCAAGAATAGCCATCATAAAGAAGTTGGTCCATTTAGTATTCTATTACATCTGGGAACATCACATGAATTCCTCGGGGGCACTCCTCCAAATGTAAAATAGGAATGCCAGTTCTATCAGAGGTATGAGACACTTGATCCAGATTAGACCAGAAAGATGAAATCTTGGTTTCTCTCACACACTCTCTCAAGCAGGCTATTGTGGGGGTGGGGGGGGGGGAGGGAGAGGGAGTGGTAATCAAGGAAAAAGCATGCCAAAAATTCATTTTCTTTGAAACACCTTTCCAGAGCTTTATTTGTTCCAACATCCTTTAAACATTTTAAATACCGTCCAGTGAAGTGTTTCAGGCACTATTTCAAAACCGATTATGTTTCCTGTCCTTGAGGACAATGCGTTGCTTCAATAGGCAAGGCTGTGATTTTAAAGCTCACCAGTTGCATTCTTCCTCTCCTTCACTCTTTGCCTAAACATTGTGGCTGAAACCATTAGTCACAAAATGAAGCAATTAACATGTCTCTAAATACACTTCAGGACAAACACAGCAGAATCTCCACGGCCAGAGATTCCATTCTGGTGCTTATAGGACCTGCTTACATAGCTAAATAAATTAGTGTGAGTGTGCCTGAGGCCCAGGGAAAGAGGAATAGTTATCAACTCCATAATAAATGGGGGGAGGGGCATACTATGAAATTTTATAGGGAAACCAAAGCCTTTAAAAATTACAACTTTGATCATTTTTGTTTGTTTAACTTATAGAGAATTTTCCATTGTGTGTTCCACAGAACATTAGCCCTATGAAGTGGAGAGCAAAAAGAGTCTCCAAAGTTTGTGAGCCACTGAATACTCTCTCCCATTTTTTGGAGATTCATGGCAAACATTTGCGCCTGGAAGCCCCTGTTTAGGGGGCTGGTGAAACAGCTTAGGGGTAGAGATGCCAAATCTGACAATTTGAGTTTAGTCCCTAAGATCTACATGGTAAGAGCAGAAGAAAATTGACCCCTACAAGTTTTACTGTAATCTTCACATTCACTCTATGAATGTTCTTGTACACACACACACACACACACACACACACACCATAATGAAACAGTAAGGTCCCTGTTCATTTTGGCACCTTGGAACCATGTTTTATATTAACTTCATAAGGGTAGAAATAAGGGTTTTTTTTTAATATTTTCTTTTATTTTCCATAATGCATATATGTGTCTGTCTGCCTGTGGCTTTGTACATGTGAGTACAGTTCAGTGGCTGAGGATCCCCTGGTGCTAGAGTTACTGGTGGTTGTGAACCACTCCATGTGGGAGCTGCGAACTAAACCCAGGCCTTCTGAATAGTGGCTCTATACCACAGAGCCTTCTCTCCAGGCCCCAGAATTAAGTTCTATTGTGATTATTCACAATGGTAGCTTTGAGGCCTCACAGACTCTCATATTTATTCACTAGATGAAAGAATATACTAGTTACCTATTGCTATATAAAATATTACTACAAGATTTGGCAGTGCACGCCTTTGATCCCAGCACTTGGGAGGCAGAGGCAGGTGGATTTCTGAATTTGAGGCCAGCCTGGTCTACAGAGTGAGTTCCAGGACAGCCAGGGCTACACAGAGAAACCCTGTCTTGGGAAAAAAACCAAAAAAAAAAAAAAAAAAAAAAGGAGCATTAAATTGAGTTGGAGCTTAAGGCCTTTAGCAACACTGAGGACAGGACAAATAAATAGGAGACATAAGGAGAGTGAAAGCCAACCTCGATCATCCAAGACGTTGCAATGCAGGGGTGATAGCCACTACAGAATAACGTAGCTGATATAGTAGTTCTGCAGTGAAGAGCAACACTCAGTGCCCACGAGTGGAGACTGGGTGCACAGAAGTTGTGGGGCAGTGGTCTGTTTAGGCAACCTGGTCCTGGTCGAGTAAGAGGTCTGGAACCCCGGAGACTAGGTGGGTGATAATTTCTGCCTGCATGGGATGGAAGGTGTTTGACTATGCCTCTTGGGTCCCTGGCTCCTGTTTCCGTCACAACCCCCGACAGGTCCCCCCACGGGAGGGGTATGTGATATTGGTCATGTATTAGCAGGACCAAGCCTTCTTACATGCAAATAAAGATTCCCCAAACTCTCAGCCCAAACCAATGAGAAATACCTGCTGTCGAAATCTGATTCACCCCCAAAACTCTATATAAATCTTATCCAGGGAATTAATGGTTTGCGAAAGATCTACTCCGTCCTTTTGTTCTAAGAGCTGTAACACTTGGGGAAGAGGTCTATGAGCTGCACTTCTCACTAGCTAGTTGGCCTCTCGTGGGCCCAGCCTGACCTGACTCAGTTCAGGGCAGAGCAGAGAAGTTTAGCAGCCTGGAAGACAGGGCAGAGATGGAGGTGAAGCCAACTGCAGCGACAGAGGCGTGGCGGAAGCAACTTTTCTTCTCCACCCGTGCCCGCTTCCCTTCGCTGGAGCTCTTGAACCAGGCCAGGCCAGAGATCTCCATGGAAACCCACTGGCACACAGGCCCACAAGAAGTGGCAGACGTGGCAGCTTCTCAGCCATGGTTTTGTTGGTGTGTTTTCTGAGTCACCTCTCTTGGCTCCTGTGATGGTTTGTATATACTTGGGCCAGGGAGTGGCAATATTAGGAGGTGTGGCCTTGTTGAAGTAGGTGTGTCATAGTGGGCATAGGCTATAATACCCTAGTCCTAGTTGCCTGGAAGTCAGTCTTCTACTAGCAGCCTTCAGATGAAGATGTAGAACTCTCAGCTCCTCCTGCACCATGCCTGCCTGGATGCTGCCATGTTCCCACCTTGATGATAATGGACTGAACCTCTGAACCTGTAAGCCAGCCCCAATTAAATGTTGTCCTTATTAGACTTACCTTGGTCACGGTGTCTGTTCACAACAGTAAAACTCTCACTAAAACAGTTCCTATGTTACAAAGTTGGTGGTAGCTCTATCCTGCCAGAAAGTCCCTTTCTTGCTGAAGTCACACAAGGTAGGATTCTGTTGCTTGTGACCCAGAACTCTCCTAATATTAAGTCTGTTTCATCCAATGGGAATCTATTGATCCCAGTATGCTCATTATTCTCCTACCCACAGGCGGTGCAGTCATGTTTAATATTAGAACTCAATAATGAATAAGAGATACTCCTAATCTCAAGTAATTTGCAATCTCATTAGACAAATGATATGCATACAAATGAAGTTGGTCCTGAAAATTAAAATAAACAGGCACACTCGTGTTCTTCACCTAGCAGCTTTCAGAAGAAAAAAAATCCAGATAAAAGCATAGGGTATACACTCTAATTTCTTTGTGCTTCTCTTCACTTCCCCAAGACAAAGTCTTGATTTGAATGATGATTTCTCAACACAGTAATAAGTGCCGATGCCTGGAACACAGTAAGCACTAAGTATTGACTTGTCGAATAACTAAAGGCATGAGTGTCATCAAAAGCACATAGGCTTTGGAGTCAGTGGCCAAGAATTTGAGTCTTTCTCTACCAATTCTTAGCTCCTTGAAGTTTCTTAATTCAGCAGATGGAGGCCACAGCATGGCCACCATCCATACTTTCACAGGAAGCAACTGAAGGAGTGAATAGATGCTGTGTGGCTCAGCTCCAGGAAGCATGCAGCCAATAGAACACATAGTTACCTGGTATGCACAAGCTCCCCAGAATCTATTTAATCTTATCTATTACATTTTATGGAAACCATTGTCTGGCATTTCCAATAGGTTGCATATACTGCTAGGGGACAAGAATTAATCATGAGGTGCATGAGCCTTATGAGAAGTGAAGCTCGGGGAGCTGAGTCTGTACTACAGAAGAAGTCTGGCCTGGCCATTGCTAAGGCCTAGCAGTGTGGCCCTTTATGCTTTTCTATAGTCTTGAGAGTTCCCCAAGTCCCTCCCCTACACTTTCAGGGAACAAAACCAGAGGCTCAATGTGGCTGATGCTGTAAGTCAACCGCCCAGAGTCCATTTCTTTCTCGACTGATAGATTTTGAGTTTCTCAAGAGTGGACCAGCACGCTACTGTAAGACTCTGCTTCCTAATGTATCTTGGAACTGGATGGCCACGTGACTCGTTTCTGATTAAAGGTGTGCAGAAATGTGCGGAGCAAGAGCAAAGAGTTCTTCTATAGCCATGTAGGTGGGACCTCTGTTTTCTCAGACACTCACATTTTAGGAATTCCTAGAACACAATAGAAAGTCCAGAGGTGAAGTGAACCTCATGTGCTTGCAGGAACCCCTTGGGGAGAAAGAAAAACATCAACTGGAAAGCTGGAGGAGCCAGGAGCCTGTGGGAAGTGACCAGTCCCCCGAAAAGCTACTATTGTTTGAATTTTCACTTGTATGGGAAATTCTAAACATTTTGTATAATAGTGGTCTAATCAACATTTGCTCAGATTCTCTTATGAGCAAGGCACTATTTCCCATGGCGAGGATATGACAGGGAACAACAAAAGGCAAGTAAATTACTTTGGAGGTAGAAGAACAAAACTAAGATAGCAAATGTGCGCTGTATTGCTGAAAAGGAGAAGCATAAAGGGTACAGGAGGGGACAGAAACTGCCAGAGAGAGGGATGCAGTGTAAAAGGAGGGATGGGGAACACCTCTGGTGAAAAGATAGTAAGGGAGCAAGTCACCAAGGGAAGATGGCTCCAGCTGAAGACCAGCTGGTGTCTAGGCCGGGGAAGGATGTGTAATGAGGTAGAGGAACAGGGAAGAGTCTCAGGTGATGTAACAAAGGAAGGAAGGGTGAGACAGGGTGAGAGCAAGAAGAGAGGTAGAGAGGATTGTGTAAGGTAGGGATCAGTAAGCTCCTATAATAAGACAATGGGCAGTCTGGGCTGCTGTAGCTTCCCAGATAGCTAGAGAGGAGACCTAGGTCATGTATGTACAAATGAGTATGGCTGTGTGCCCAGACTTTATTTACAAAGCAGGTTGGCAGGCAGGGTGACTTGGGGCTGGAGGGCTGTATCTGGGAGATCTGCTAAGGTTTGGGTACTGAGCCTTAGTGTGCCAGTATTGAAAGGTGGTGTGGAACCCTTAAGAATCTGAGCGCAAGGTCATTCACAGACAACAATGCCCTTGGGCGAAATGAATGTAGGTCTAGTGGATACTGCTTAGTACTCATGAAAAAGTTGTTACAAAGGAGCAAGTGAGCCCCTCCCCATTCTGCTGGCTTCTGTCTGACATGTGATCCTTCTGTGAGCAGTCTACATGTGCTGCAGCCTGAAAGGCCCTCACCAGAATCAATGCCAGGCTCTTTAGTTATCCAGAATTGGGCATTTTTGTCATGCCAACAGAAAATGGACTAAGACAAAATGTCTTTAAAAGATCAGTACAAAGACTTCGTCATTTTCCAGAAGAAATTGGCTAGCTTTTGGAAGACTTTGAGTGTAGTGACACGATAGGAATTGCATCCTAAGAGGATCGATTTGAATGTATGAAAGAGAACAGAAAATAAAAACTGGTGAGGCCACAGTGGAAAACAACTGGGGAGGAGGTTGGGGGTCACTGCACTATCCAAGGTCAAGCCATACAAACTATCCTGCTGGCTTCCGACTGCTGAAAGGATACGACATTGTTACTTAAATGATCTACTCAATCCACCACAGCTCACGCATGGCTAAGGTTAACTATCTCCCTTCCGATCCAAAAGGACCCTGAGCACTCAGTAACCTGGTTTACCCAGCAGAACATGAAGAACATGACATCCAATCGAAAGAGCAGCAGGGCTAGGGCAAGGGGATTTTTAAATAAGCAACATGTAATTGATTAAATTGGAACCAATACAGGATACCAACACACACACGCACGCGCGCACGCACACACACACACACACACACACACACACACACACACACAAACACCAGCCAAGCCCAAGTTCAAGTAAATAACTGGAAGAATAAGACCTGGATGGGGTCATTTCATTGGCTTCATAATAGGACAAATTCATCACCAATGCTGAGATTTGGGCAACTGTGGTGGAGTTTGTTCCCTCCCATCCACTATGAAGATCACAGGGATCCGGGGGCCAAGAATGAGCTTTTACGGAGAGCAACCATGCCTATCTACTACAAGAGTAGCCAAGACAGAAACGCTTCGTGGCCATCTGGTGGAGAACTTCACTGAGGAGTGAGATGAGAAGGGAAGATTCCAGTTACTGCTCGAAGCTCCGCACTGTAGGTGCCGTTCATTGCCTTTGTTCTCTTCAGTCTGAAGAGAAAGGTCCTCCAGGTGGGTGGACCTTGAACCTGGCCCAGGATGAACTGATGCTAATCCAGAAGTTCCCACTCCTCTGGGCTGGTGTGGTGTCCACAGCAAGGAGACTCTCCGAGGCTGTTCTGCAGAAAATACAACAGTTTTTGCAGAGGGATACAGCCCCTCTGCTGGGCTCTAAAACCCATCACTGGTACATTACACAGCCTGCTTCCAGGCAGTCACTGAGCATGGCAGAAAGCTTAACAATGCCAAGGGTACGGGGGCAAACACATAGGTGAGAAAGAATTTGCTTCTGGAAAGAAATAGTGAGGTCTAGGAGAAGAAACACACTCAGCTTTGGTCATGTGGTCCATGCACAATCCTGGAGAGGAATCAGTATCTAATCGTATCGAAACCACTCTGGATTGTCCAGGCTGGAATCCCTGCAGCAAGCAACAATGAGAGCCTCACCGGGGACCAAACAGCTGGCACCAAATCATAGGGCCTCTCAGTGCACACATGAAACACTTTAGCCTCCGCTGACACAGTGTTTTAACCCCAAAACTGGTCTCTTTGTGACTGTCAGCTAATAATAGCCCATGATGTCTACTGCTCACAGTGTATGGCAGGCGCTGCTCCAGCACACCACAGAGAATTTCATTTCATCCAGGAAATTTGTGCTGGAGTGATCACCCCTCCCCCAGTTACCAATGGAGAAATGGGGGATCATAAAAGTTGAGCAAATTGATAACCATACACAGCTATGAAATTATGAAACCAGTATTTTGAATCTAAAGCCAACTCTTCCTGGTATGATTTTCCTCTTTTTCAAGACTCTTGTAATTGTCCTATTTTTTTTTTCTTAAATCAAAGAAAAACCCATAAATAATCAAAGGACAGGTAGCATTTGCAGCTCTGTGGACAGCCTCTGTCACAGCTCCTTTACTGTGCTACTGGAGACAGTACGTAAGTGAGACAGAGAAGCTATGCTCCAATAAAATTGTACTTATAAAAACATCCAGGTGGCTGAGGGTGTGGCTCACTTAGGAGAGTCCAGGCCCAGCATACATGAAGCCTAGAGGTTGATCTCAAGCAACACACAAATCAGGTATGATGGTGTACCAGTTTGATCCTGGCACCGGGGAACTGGAGGCAGAAGGACAGGAAGGTTAAAGTCATCTTCAGCCACACCATGGATTTCAGATTGTCGTACGAGTCATGTGACCCCATCTCAAAATAGAACCAAACCGAATGAAGTAAAATAAAACAGAAAGTGAATTGGAGTTTGCTGACGTTCCATGATAACTCATTCACTTGCTTCTTGCTCTTTCTCTTCACCTCCCCAATTGGATCTATCACATCTGCCACCTCATCACCCACTCCAAGAAAGATGTAGAACCCAGGTGAACCAAGTTTCTTTGTGACAGCGATGAGGGCTCACCTACTAGAAGTCTACTGAACCCTTATCTTTGTCAGTTCACTTTGGCCGACTTCTTCTCACTCCTGGATAGTTACACAGTATTATCTATATCTGCACCTAGATAGATACATATGTAGTGATGATTTCACATATGTACATATGTGTACATATATGAAATATATATGAATCACATATATGCATATATGAATAACCTTGCCAACTTGATTGGCTCCAAACACACCTAGGAGATTAGAAAAGCATATGTCTGTGAGAGAATTTTTAGAGACAATTAGATCATGAGCATTTTTTAAATAACCTAATCAATGGTTTAAAGTATTGATGGACTTAAATTGTGGATAGATTCTCGGGAAATGATGGTTCTGTGGAGGCTGGGGCATGTCTTTGAAGGACATTTCTGGCCTTCACCCCTTCTTCCATGACTTCTCTTTACTTCCTGGTTTCCACAAGGAACTTCACTCTAGCCTTCCTCTGTAATATTTCTGCTTTTCTACAGGCCTAAAAGCAACAGAGGCAGCCAACCATGGGCCTCATGTGACTTTTGGTACTTTGAACCAAAATCTTTCGTCTCTTCATTTATTTCTTTTGTGTGTTTGTAACAACAATGAAAGAGGTCTACGTTTAACATCTTCATAAGGAAACGATCTGATCAATACATCACTCCTCTGTTTTCTCCCATGTCGGATGGAACCTAAATGGGGGGAGGGACAGACTTCAGAGACTTAGCCAACAAGGGGCTTGGGTGTAGGAAGGCATCTAAAGGAGGTCCTGGGTGGTACCTATGGATTCACAGTCAGTTTTGTGTGGCTAAGCTGTTGCTTGCTGCCTTCGAGGAGGACGGGGAAGAGGAGGAGATCTTCAAATGAAGAGGCAGAGCCTCACAGGTAAAGGGAAGCAAATATGCCAAGTCCTGAGACACGACATTTTGGCAAGTGCAGCTGGAGCACAAGGAGAGATGGGAAGGGTTTCAGGCTGAGCGGGGAGGCGCTGTCTGGGTTTGCAGCAGCGGTAAAGAGTTTGGATTTTATGCTGGTTGACACAGCATTAAAAAAATTATTACTGGCATGTTATCCACGCATATGGGTGTGTGTATGCCACAGTGTACACACGAAAGGCAGAGGGCAGCTTGTGGGATCAGTTTTCCTTACCTACCATAGGATCCAGAGATCAACCCAGGTCTTCAGGCTCACTTGGTAAATGCCTTTAGTCACCCAGCTACCTCCCCAGCTTCTAAAGTAGGGCTTTCTAATTGCATTGTAATGCAGCAGGAAAACAGTACAAAGGGGACAATCACCATTTGGTTGGCTTCTTAGAATCAGAGCAACTGCCCTCCTGCGTCTTAGTCTTCTCCGAAATCTACGTCCACACCCTTTACCACAACAGCTTTCCAGTTTCCATAAGCGCTGACATCCTCCTGGAATCTGGGCTCTGTGTCTCTGTGCAAGCTCAGACTTGATGAAGCACTTGCTCTTTCCTGCTCATTTCACATCACCTCCAAGACCTCTCCCTCCCGGCTAGAAGAAAGGCACCAGCCAGAATGAAGAACAAGTCGTCTCACTCAAGGTCATCGTGGTTCAGCCGATAGCCAGTGCTGTCATCTGGGAGTGGACCTGGCCAGATGAATAGAGCCTACCAGCTGAAGCCCAGCTCACCACAGCCATGTGAGTGAGCCCAGCTCAGCCCAGAATGGCTGAACCAGGCAGACTGGTGAGCTAAATATTTACGGCGATATGTCATTGAGGTTTCCTGGCTGGTTATTACACAGTGGTACTGTAGCAGTGTAGATAACTGATTCATGTCTGAGTCAAACTGTTTAAACTCTTCTAACGCCAAAGTTAAAGAGCTCAGGTTGTCCTGTGGATGGATTAGTTTCTTCAGTGTGAATACTAGACCCCTTAGAGTCTTGGAGACTGATCTGTTATTTATCATCTATGTTACTACTTTCTGTCTTAGTTAAGGTTACTGTTACTGTGATGAAAAGCAAGTTGGGGAGGACAGGGGTTATTACACTCCCAGTTCATCATCAAAAGCAGTGAGGGCAGGAACTCCAGTGGGGCAGGAGCCT
Source organism: Montemys delectorum (assembly GCA_019843815.1). Taxonomy (NCBI): domain Eukaryota; kingdom Metazoa; phylum Chordata; class Mammalia; order Rodentia; family Muridae; genus Montemys; species Montemys delectorum. The sequence goes on from JADRCD010212675.1 coordinate 17,162, forward strand.
GGAGGCAGGAGCTCCTGCAGAGGCCATGGAGGGAAGCTGCTTACTGGTTTGGTCCCCAAGGCTTGCTTAGCATGCTTTCTTATCAAACCCCAGGACTACCAGCCCTGGGGTCCCCCATAAATCACTAATTAAGAAAATGTCCCACAGGCTTGCCTGTAGACCAATCTTATGATGACATTTTTTTTTTAAAATTGAGATTCCCTCTTCTCAGATGACTTTAGCTTGTGTCAAGTTGGCATTAAACTAGCCAGCACATTTTGTGTGGTGTATGTGTATGTCTATTTATTATCTATGTCAATACTTTGTGATGTGTGCATATAAATGCGCACGTGTGTGCACATGCACATAGTATGCATTGGTATAGAAGCCAGGAGTCTATGTTTAGTCAGGTGACTTTCTTAGTCACTTCTCCACCTGAGATTTTGAGATAAGCTCACTTACCTGTGACTCTCAACTTGGCTAGACTGTCAGGCCACCAAGCATCACAGATCTACCTGTCTCTGCATCCCTAGGGTGACAGCTGCTCACTGCTGTGCCCAGCTTTTTATAAGAGTGTCATGGAGAAAACTCAGGATCTTGTACTTAGGCAGCAAACCATTTTACCAACTGAGCCACCTCGCCAGCGGCCACTATGTCAATACTCGAAAGCTATTTCCTCTCTGAACCCCAGCTCCTTTATGCATAGAAAACATTTAAGAATCATATCCCAGAATCATACCCAGCAGGGGTTGTTAGGAGTATCAAACCAGAAAACATGTTGTCAATGTTAAACACTCCCTGCAATGTGTATTGATAATCATCAACCTTTGCATGTTCGGAGACCACAGCATAGCAGCAAAGGAAATTAAACCGTCTTTCGACAGTGTGCCTCAAGGGACATGTAAAAGAACGGGCTTAGGGCCTTGCATTGACATTGCATTCCTGCTGGGAAGCCAGAGCTGTCTTAAAGAAGGACAGCCTTTTACCTGGAACATAATGTGTTGGTTGTAAATCATTCTCTGGTGACTGATTGAAAAGGAAAGCCAAAGGCTAAGAAACTGTCTAGTTAGTGTCACCCAAGGGACAGAAGGCCAGCATTATCCATCCAGTACAAAGAAGCATTGCTCCTGGAGTGTCCTAATTGTCAGGGTCCCTGGGCTATCCTTGTTGATCCAGGTGGACCAAGGTGATTCAGGTTGATTCATGTCAGATAGGGGTGATCTCTTCTCTTGTTTTCTGGGGTGGGAGAACTCTGCCTGGGCTTCTTCTCTTGGCTCTCAAAGCCCCAACTCTCCACTGCATCCCCAGAATACAACTGTGTTGGGCCCTTACTCTTCTTCCCCTGGCCCCCTTCTCCCAGGTTCTCCACTCACAGCTCAGAGCCAGTGGCCTCCACCTGGTTTCTTCTCTCTCCAGTAATCCCACTCCCATAGATACCTTTCAGTTCTTAAAAGCAGACAATCAAGTCAGTCTTTATCAACTGTGCTCCCAATGGACAAATGCTGGGGCAGAGAAGGTTGCCATGCCCTGTGTGGAAATGTGACCACAACTGAGTACCTGGATACAATAGGCCAGGATAAACACAATAGACTCCAGAAAACTGACGAGTCCTGCAGTGCACCTAATGCTAGCCTCAAGCTGATTTGCAAGGTACATGTGTCTTTGTTATGTCTTCAGCAAGGAACACAGGAGAGCTTTCTGGAAATGAGAGCTCTCTGCTGCCCTGTACTTTGTATATGCCCTCTTCTGTGGGCATCAGTTTCTGAGGATGCTCTCATTTTCCCCATGGCCTCCTGCACTAAATGATCACTGTTGGTCTTCTGGCAGCTATACGGGAGCGCCACACCATGAATTCCAGACTGGAGTCCCATCCTCCAAAAATTGCATGTGGTTCTTGGCAGCCAGCAAGGCCTAGGCTGGAGGAATGGAGGAATGGAGGTTATAGAAGGAGAGATCCAGCTGCCATCACTGAAACTTCAGATCATTCTTTAGTACCAGTGAATTTTTGTTTGCCCATGCGTGAACATGTGTGTTCATGTGTGGACACATGTTTTTGTGCACTGTGATGCTAGGTATATTTTTCAATCATGCATTACCTTAGTGTGTGTGTGTGCATGTGTGTGTGTGTGTGTGTGTGTGTGTGAGAGAGAGAGAGAGAGAGGGAGGGATGTGTGTGTGTGTGTGTGTGTGTGTATGCACTGGTTTGTGGGGATGAGAGATTCACGAGTGTCTTCTTTTATTCTGTTCCACCTTGGATTGTTGTTATTGTTGTTGCTGTTGTTGTTTTGTAGACGCAGTTTCTCACTGAACTCAGCACTCACTGCTTGACTGAACTGGCTGGCCAGTGACCTCCAAGGACCTCTGTCTCCATCTCTCCATCACTAGAGAAACAGATGTGCAACACTGAGCCCATCTTTTATGAGGGCGC